>JAMXBB010000004.1:95425943-95548402 GCA_024138015.1 Lumnitzera littorea | reverse complement strand
CCCCAATGTGTTGATTAGCCAATGGAAACACATGGCAATTTTTCATTAATACATTGCTTTTATGTACTCACTTTGTGACTATTTTTGATCAACTTTTCTAATGGTGAAATCACAAAGATTGCATAAGATAGTGTGAACGAGGGCTAAAAACTTGACTTGATTCATCCATCTAGTGGATTAAATAAACCTTCAAAGTTGAGAAAAAATAACACCTTGAGATTTAAGTTCTTACATGATTCAATAAATTTGAGCTTTTCGAGAAGGAATCTAAGCTTTTAACAAATGTTTTAGGCAAATACAAGTATCATGAATCACGTTTGACTACTTGTTTCATCTAAAATCAAGCAAATCAAATAAAAAAGAAATCAAGACCTATTAACTTCAATTTTCAATTTAATGCATTTTCAATGTTTTCTTTGTATGTATTAAGCTTGAATTAGTATAAAAAGGGGTCAAGAAGCTTTTTCTATCATCACTAATTATCAGTTCACTTTCAAGAACACCATATATCCTCTTTCTCTCTCTAGCATCATGACTCTCTTTCTCTCTCTACCTTGTAGCTTACATGTGGTAGTTTCCAAATAAAACCACTGCTACAAAAAGTTTCTCTTAAGCACCAATGCTACCCTTTACCACACTCCCTATCACCTTCATGCACAAGTTAGGGTTTCAGCCTTCATAGCTACCTTCAAAACCTTAGTTGCTGAACCTTCTAACACTAGACTAAGCATACACTAAGCTCATCGTAGCTTGAAACATAAGTCCTTACTCTCATTTAAACCTTTAGTGACCACCAACTATGTAACTCAATAAACTACCACCGGCCTCCATTATGAACCACCATTTAACGTGATGTTATCCCTATACCTCCCTGTATTAATCAAACTTGCATGAAACTAGCCTTTCCTACAAATTTTGGTCACTATAAGCGGCGCCACCCCACCCCCCCTTGATCGTTGTCATCTTCTTCCTTGCATTAGCACATGAATCAAGTTAGGACCTGAATCTGTACCCTAGCTCTTGACCTACATTGCATCCTTGATCTAGTTCTATTTCTTCTTCTTCTTCTTTTTTGTATCTTTTTTCATTTTTTTTCTTTAGTGTTTATTGTAATTATAAAAGAAAAAAAAAACCAAAAAAAGAAAGAATCTGAAAAGAAAAAAAATAGAGAAAAAAAGGGCTTGTTTTACTTTAGAATGCTTTAGTCAAGAATAAAAGAAATAAAGAAAAAAATAATAAAAATAAAAAATATGCGTTTCATTACTTAGAAAAATATTTTTAAATAAAAGTTTAATTAATAAAACTCTTTCCAAAAATAGCATTTTTCTAAGAATTTTTCAAATTATTAAATAAATAGGGCCCTTTTAGAATTTTTCATGCATAAAATAATTTGATAAAAAATGTAAATCCGATCGATTTTCAGAATTTAAAAGAAACCTACACTTTTAAGATTTTTCGGAATGAACTATAGAAAGTTTAATCTCTACTAGAGGATACGTAAATACCTACGGGGCAACTTAAAATAGGGATTTTTTTTATCTTCGCTTTTGTAAATAAACTTATTTTTTTCCTTTCTGTGTAAATAAATAAATTAATTGTAAATTTAGAATTAGCTAAACAAGTAATAGAAAAATAAAATTAATCTTGGAAGGTTAAGGTGGTATCTGCATAAAGTTTAATAGGGTAACGCTTGAACTTAAATATCTAGTTTCTTAAACTCTTCTTAAAGTAAAAAAAAAAAAAAAAATCAAAATCGTAGACCATTGGCTAAATTAAAATCAATCTAGCTAATTGATTCCAATTTAATTATATTTTCCTAATTTTACCAAGTAATGACTCCAAAACATTTTCAAAGATAAAAGAATTTAGGTTTTAATTTTGTCGAGAATTTAAATTAAATAGGTATCGGGTTTGGTTTAAATTGGATTAATAAAAGCGAGACCTGAAAAATTTAGACTTAACATATCTCTATCACTTATTTGAAGTCATGTGAAGTACGAAACTTACATGGTACACATGTGATAACATCATCTCAATCCCTACATCTACAATGGTAAAAGTGCAGCATTTAATTCATTTTCCATGTCAGTCGGTCAAAAGAAAAAAAAAAAAAAGAAGAATTCATTAATCATGTTAATATAAAGTAAACCATATTGCACACACATACACATATGTATATATATATATATATATATATATCATAAATGTTGTATAATCATGTCTTATGGAGATTTTATTGTACTTGTTTCATAAAATAGATCATAATTTTCTTTTACATATAATTATATGTGTTTATAGTCGGTTTTGGATAACGGTTGACTACATTGGGCCTAAGATTTAGCTTAGCATACGAGGATTCCTTAACCTAGGCTGACCTCTTTGGTCTACAGTTCAAGCTTTGTAGAACCTTGAATGATCATAGCTTTTATCTTCCTTAGCAATGCTTACCCGTCCTTTAGTAGTAGGTTTACATTCTTGTTTGTATAATACCTATGTAGCATTTAATGCAATGTGAAGGCTTATCCTCTAGAGAGCCCATATGGCTTACATCATATAGCTCCATCAAGCATTTAATGAGAAAAGATAGGCACAAGGTCGAAGCAACCACCTATTGACATTATTAAAGGATGTCATTGACCCCAAGCCCCCAAAACTAGGACATTATATCTTATGTTGGGTACTATGAAGTATAAGGGCTCAAAGGCTTAAGTATAAATATCGAATCTCTCTCTTCAGGTAAATATATATATAAGAACTTACATACTCATTGATATGAAAAAAGATTCATTACCTATTACACACTGCATTTTATATATACATTGCGAGTAAATACCAATAAAATATTATATGAATAATGATAAAAGAGATAGTTTCCAAATTAATTACCATCGATGATCTGTACATGTTTTATATACTAATGTTTTATTGATATTTATACATCACATGTTCATAATATATGGTATGCATTATCTACTAAATTGTTTCTCCATTGCTACACTATTATTTCTATGTCTCCATTTTTGGATTATATACTTTGCTTTAAGTGTCATTGACTTAGGCATTAGAGTAACTCCGATTTTGTCTATTTTGTAGTTAGGCATTAGGTACCCAAAGCTGCCCTAATCTAGCCCAAGCGATCTTAGAGGCTCATTATACAATACCCTACCAATAGGATATTAACAAGACAATATGTATAGCATACATAAGTATTTAAAAAGGATTTTGTCACAATTTAAGCCATGGGATGTAGTATTCCACATGCCTTTACAACGAGCAAGCCTATATAAGTTGTAGAACATGCAACACTCAGCTACTTAATAGATAGTATTTAGAATAACCTAAATCAACTAATAATAGATGTGCTCAATATTTATGGCCTCCTATTCTATACCGCATAGAATGCCATGTGCTTGGACTAATACCCATATCGAATACTTAGAAAATTGTTCATGTCCTCATGATAAGTTAATTCAGTTTAATTAAAATACTCGAGAATTCCTATTTCTATGAAAAAGTAAACATCCTTAAATGCTAGATGATTCGAATAACAATACAATGTAAATTAACTTGGAATACAACAAAATTACATTATTCATCAACATTTTTATAAAAGTATATTAAAGTTGAGTTTTTATCTGGTTTGCATTTAGCTAGTTCACATTTTCCATTGTCTACTAAAAATTTTTAGAAACCTAATTTGTATCCTACATGGTTTTGAAAATTTTTTGAAATCTCATTTCCATGAGAAAATGTCCTCTTAGGTATTATCGTGTTCGGATCTCAGTAAACCTATTGTATACAAAATATTAACATTGAAATGGACTTTCTTCCTAAAAACAAATGACTTGCTTATTATATTACAAGATAAGATGTTTGGAATGATATATTAAATGCTAAGAGAAAGTATCTTTGTTGGGAATTAGCTCACTAAAAAGGTGAGAGATCTTCAAAGCACCTTTATATACATTTATCCCAATCAATGAATTCATTTTTTGAAAAATTGCTTTTGCAAGACGAACTAAGTTGTCTATTTTCAATTTAGTTCTAGAGTGTAGTAATATTGCCTCATTTAGTTCTTATACTTCTCTCTCTCTCTCTCTTTTCTCTTCTTCTTCTTTATGTCACAATGGATATAACACTTCATTATATATCTTCTTGTAAGTTTTAAAGAGGTAAGATAAGGAGAGGGTAATTGATTTTTCAGACAACTTTAAGCTCATTAAGGTTTGGATTTTACTCTTTAGGTTAAAGTAATAGAACAAAAAGAGTTAAGCCATGGATTTTCTTGAAGATTGAGAGAGATTTGGTAACTTACATGTTTTCTTTAGTTAGAAGGCCTATGCACATAAAGAGGCTTGCACTAAGTAAGAACATGAAGGAGCCCGTAAAAGGATTTATTAATGAAATGACTCATCTCAGTTGTCAATCATTGATAGGGGTATAAATGAACTAAGTCGATTTGCAAACTATTCAAGTTTGGCTTGAGTTTTATTCGAATTTGATTTGACATCGGATGAGTTGAGTTTGAGCTCCTTGAGTAGCAAATCAAGCCGAACTTGAGCTTTAGAATATTTAGCTTGTTGGATTTACGAGCCTAATCTAGTTTAATTGAACTTAGTATAATTTTTTATTTATTTTTATTTTTTTAAATATAATTGAGTTTAAGGTTATTTAGAAAAAAATTATGAACAATTAGAGCTTAAATCTAGTTAATCGAGTTGAATTCGAGTTTGTTATATATATCTTCGAGTCAAGCTTGAGTGTAAAATTTAAAGCTCGGTTAAACTCAAGTCCAGTTTAAGTTTCGAGTTTTTAAGTCGAGCTCAAACATCAAATTTAAAATTCAGTCAAACTTGAGCCTAATTCAAGTTTGAAGTTTTTAAGTAAAGCTCGAGTTTAAGCTAAATATTGTACTGGTTCGATTTAACACGATTACACCTGTAATCATTGATGCAATCTGATAGACATGATTGATAAACAAATTCTATATGTACCTAAAGTCTCTTCTCATTTGGATCATGAAGAAATCAAGATAATTATCAAATTGCCATCTTAAAAGATCAAATATGTGTTTTTATTGTATAATGCAACACCTTTCATTAAGAATAGTAGGGTTAGGGTTTCAGGTTTGAATAGCTCCCCTACTAGTCATAAGTGTAGTTGAGTCTCTGGAAGTTGCATACTCCTTCCTGTTTTATTTTTCTCATAATTATCGCTTATATGGCATTTTATGTCGCTTTTCTTACACCACATGTAACGTGAGACACACGTTGTATACAATTGGCTATTACAAACGAATCTACACACCTGCACAAGGTTTATATTCCATCTTGTCGTATTGATTATATAATTATTATAACAAACTATTTATATAAGTGGTTTGTTGGCCCAAAAGACAAAATAATAACAACAACAACGAACTGTTATTTTAACGCAGGAATTTATTTGATGCTAATAATAATTTAATTACTTTTTATTGTTTATGTAACTCACTATCATAAAATATTTTACATTAGAATCTATGAAGATAGCATATTCGAATTATATACAACTAGAGCTGATGAAAATAGAAGGGAAAAACATAAAGCTGACGAGTTTGCTACGAACCTGACAAATTGCACCAATCCTATATTAAGTTCGTGTTAAAACCTGTCATCTTTTTCTGGGTAAGATAAAACCAGTTATCTTACACATATGGATATTATATTTTAAGACATAAGCTCAATCAGTTATTATATGACAATACATAAAAAAGCAGAAAGAAATTATAGGAATTTTCACACTTTAGTCCCTAAATACATACGAAAGGAATTATTCCGGTGTTACTCCAGAAATCATTATGGCCTGTTTAAATAGTAAATTCGCCTGCTTTCGGTTATGAATGTAAACACAGAACTTTCTTTTTTAATACTTTTTCTAATAATTATTGCTATTAAGAAGGAAAATTGAATCTGAATCATTCCATCAAAAAAATAGTATCATACCACAGTCTTAACATCCTTTAATACATTTAAACTACAGTATAAGCGATTTAGATATAGTGATAAGGTAAGATCTAGCAAAACTAAAATTCATTTATAGTTCTATACTTTTTTTCTTTTTTTTTTTTTTCGTACACGTATAGGGAGATGAATAGTCATGGCCTTTTGATATTATCAACAATCATACCTTTCTACACGGTCAGTAAACCATGGGCTTTTTGATTTTCATAGACTAGCTTCTCCTACTCAAAAAATAAAAACCTCGTTGATCCGCTTGCAACTAATGGGCTTAGAATTGAAGGCCCGATTCTCGGATTTGTACTCTCCACTTTATTCTTGTTTTCAGCCATCTTTCTCGCTATTTTGTTAAGATTGAAAAGGGAGTCCGAAGAGCATTGTGTTGTTACCCCTATGTTTGGATGTGGCTCTCACTAAATGTTGGAGGCCAATAAATCATGCCATGTGAAATAAATCTGAGTAAGACCCAAATGTTATTTCCGAATACAGTAAAGTAATTTTAAATTTAATGGGTTGTTTAATCGATGGGATGTGCTGGCCTTAAACATTATATATTGTCACAACCCGATCAGAGGTAGGAATTATTGGGGTCTCGGATTAGGCATAGAATATTTTAAATCTTCTCTTCTTAACATATGACCATTTTTTTTTTAATTTAAAAAGATGAATTTTACTCCATGAAAAAGAATTCCATCAATTGAACCGATTGATATAAGAGAGCCAACAAATGAGTTGAAGGTATTAAAGTCTTACAAAAAGATAGATATAACTTTTTAAGATACCAAATTATCATATGTAATCATTGATTCTCACAAAAGAACAAAACCACTCAATTGGTTAGTGTAATAAATCCCATAAGAAGGCTAGCATAATCCTAAATAAATTATGAAAATAAAAGAAAATAATAAATTACCAACACTTAAAAACTGCTTATCCTAAGTACAATCAACAAACTATCTACGCCAAATTGCCACAAGATTTGAACTAATCAAAATTTATAGAATTAAACTTAAGGTAGCCAATGTTTGTCATGCCCCAAAATAGTAAAGTCGCAATAGTTGTACCATGCATATCAACCTAAGATAGATGCCAGCTATTTAGTCACTATCACAGATGGATTTACACAAGGCATACATGACCAAATAATTTTGAAGAGTTGGGCTCTTTACAAATGCAAACATATTAGGTAAGTTTTAGTGAAAGTCGTTAAGCCATTTATATAAAAAATATTCACAAAAGTAGTTTACATCAAAAGTAGCATAGTCAAATGGTTATAGACATTTGTCTACTTGATAAGTATATAAGTAGTCCAAATAGATAATTATAACGTAGAAAAGGAATTTATTTAGGTTGCCTGAATAACCCATTATATTCAACCCAAAAGAAAAATACGCAAAAGATCTAAATCCGTCTTTATTCCTTCATACTCTTAGCTTCCCCCCAAAACATAACTGACTTGTGAGTAAGAGTAACATTGCATATCTATAAAGTACTTACAAAATAATTTATAGGGGTACGAGCAACTAACCAATTAGTAAAATGGGACGGAAATAGAATGTACATGATACAATAAGACCTAAGGTTATCAATCAGTTAGTTATATATAATGTAATCAAACATATGCCATTTGCACAACGTTACCAGTCTGTTATGAATTTAGAACAATTGTGTCCGCTTTAACCCGAGTTGAGAAGATTACACTCATAGGTATGATGCCATAGCTTTGACCAAACCCAAGCTTATATAATAAAGATTTGTCTCTTCTCATGACTTCCTTCAAACCCAATGTCCTTAATCCTACTGTAACTTTCTCTTTTATTACTTAGTTTGATTAGGATTAGGGAAAGGCAAATTATGCTATCCCATCGAAGGGTTAGTATTTGGTTAGACTCTCCTAACCATTCCCCTAGTGGGATGTAATTAGTATATGATTAAATGTTTAATTCAAGTTCAGATTAGTCCATTTATAAGGTAGTAAAACAATTTTAGACATTCAAATACAAGACAAAAACACCACAAAGAAAACAACATAAGTAGCAAAGCTACAGTATGAACACAACAGATCTCAATCACATATGTTGCATACAAATAAACAACTACTCTACAATCACAAACAGCATACGCTTTAGCCTCCAAGTACTTATAATAGAGTACTCCAAAATACCACTAAGCATCAATCCTACTTACTTAGATTTGTACTTGCTCTTACGATTCTAAGACATTAGCACCTCCTTATTCAGTAACCCCTATATTATAATTCATTATTTCAATATCATATAATTTAGTATAAAGGTAGCTTAAACATTATATCTTTAATTAGTCTTAACATTCTTTTAATGTTAATTAGATGTTTGTTACGATTATTAAGCTTTTATTTCTTCTTATAAGTTAGAGAAACCTTTTACCTAACCTTTTATAAGAATATCCAAGGGTCTTAGTACCTTCTACTTAACCTTCAACTAGAGAATCTTAAGGTCTAGGTAGGGGTGTAAATGAGATGAGCCTATTAGTAAGATATTCAAGTTTAGGTTGGCATTTACTCAAATTTGACTCGTCCATAATTGAGTTGAGTTCGAGCTTGAACTACTAGAGTAGCTTACCAAGTGAAGCTCTAGCTTTATGATATTTGGCTTAATAAGCTCGTGAGCATAATTGTACTCAAGTCAAGTTTAAATATTATTATTATTTTAATCAAATTTATAATATTTAGTAAGATTATTGAGTCTAAAAAAGCTTGATCAAGTCAAGCTCAAGTTTTTTAAATTAAAGCTTGATCAACTTCGAGTCGAGTTTGAGCTTTGAGTTTTTCCATTCAAGTCAAGTTTAAGCGCAGCACTATGTTGTCTCTCGTCCACTCATTTATAGCCTTATCTCTAGGTACTTCCTACCCAACATTCTACTAGTATCTCCATTTACACTTTATGCTTAAGTGATCTTTTACAAGACTTTCTACAAGAACTTAATGTTTAGTTTTACTTTCACGAACCTTCTATCGAAGTTTTTAGTAAGGTTTTGGGTATAACTCTTTTTTAGGGAAACTTCTATTAAAGTTTCTACCATGATAGTCTAAGGTTTGCTTAGTCAAGAAAGCTTCTACAGGATATTCTACAACTGTCAGATTTACTCTAAATCACCAAAACTTCATAATTCACACTTCCTTTTATTTTAATTAGATTTAATGAAATTATGACTTCACGGCTAACAACTTGCAAGGTTCCAAAAACTTTCCACACAAACTCACATGATCATAAACTTCATTAAATGGGGTGGTTTCCTTATCTAGTTGATCTAAACATTTAAATTTCTTAAATTTAGCTCGAAAATTTAGTTTTATGACAAAAAGTAAGCATGTACAACAACATATACATTGTATTTATTACTAATTATTTAGATTTTAATCCAAAAATAACTAACTTACTCAATTAACAAAATTAGCACTTATTCTTTAAGTGAAAAAAATCTCTGAATCTAACTTTGAAAAGCCTATCCCTTTAAGATACCCAACATTTCCCTTTAAAATCAAGATCAACATGTTGCATATAACAAATATTCACTTAAATAATGTTTAGTGGTCATTTTTAAATAAAATATATTGAAAAAAGTGAATTTCTTGTAAATTCCAATCTATCGGTTTTCCATAAATGAAAAATTAGCCCAATTAAAGCAATATGTTTTAGTAAAAATTTTTACATAGCAATTATATATATGACACAGGGTGTTTTCAAAAAAATTTTGATAGAGAAAATACATCTTTTAAGTTTCTAAAAATTAAAGCGAAATTTGGCCCTAAACACTTCGTTTTTTAAGAGCAATATATAAAATAAAGGAATTTTATAAAAATAATAATTGTACATGAAAGTATACTCAAAATAATGCTAGAATAAATTTTTCTAGAATTTTTAGATATAATCTAGTAATTTTTATAAATTTTTGAAAATTAGGTTGGAAATTAGACTTACCGACCATTAGTGGTAGAAGCTCCAACCATCGACGATTGAGGGGTGTTTATCGGCCAAAGAGGGTGTTGCTTGGAGGTCTTAGTAGTGTTGGCCACTTGTGGTAAGGTCATACCTAAGTTTAAGAACCCTAACTTCACAAATCATCGCCTGATTTTTCTTAATATTTTAAAAATTCATTAAAACCCCTAATATTATCCCAACAGATTTTTTCTAGTCTCTAGAGCATCTAAAGAGTCTAAGGGAACGAGTATTTATAGATATAAAGTAGTGGGGTAATTTAATTGTATGTAGGATAAGTGTAAGGTAATTTAGGCTTCTTATACCAAGTGGTATTGTTGTCTCTTAAAACCATGGATTTGTTGATTGTATTAAGCCAAAACTAGCAATAGAACCCCTTATTTCTACTATAAAGTAGGTTCTTTAACTTACTAAGGAAGTTGTCCATCTTATTTTATTATGTTTAGTTACTTAGGTTAGTCTTCTTTACAAGTAGAAGCTTTTACTACACCTTCTACTACTCCTATTAACCCAATATATTTTGTTATTATTATTTTATTTTATTATATAAAATATATATTTATTATTTTTCCTTTCATTTGTTACTCTTCTTATTTATTTAATTTAATTCTAAGCTCCTCTTGTATTTTTTTTTTAATCTTTAGAAATTCTACTAATGAGTAAGTTAATTTTATTATTTTAGCCTATAGTAATGTTTTAACATTCCATTTAAAAATTAAATTTATAAGGTCACTTCAACCAACTTTTAGGTAGCTACGACTAAATCTAAGCTTATGTCCAAGTTGTCGACTTACAGAACTCACATTTCCACCCTCATTTAGAAAAGTTTTGTCATCCTCAAAACTTTTGTGCCTAGGTTTTGTATAGTCAAGTGATCACTCATACAATAACTAACTTTCAAGTGAAAAGGGCACTACTTATGATTTAGAAAAGCCACAGTATTGCTACTCCATTGCGGCCTTTGGCTCCTAAGTTGCTTTAGCTTCTTAACCATTACCCCATTGGACTTCACATAATCAACTGCTCTGTTTCTCAATTTTTCAACTCGATTACCCAATATCTTGATCATGATCTCAAGTTGTAAAGTTATATAATCACTAGATAATTACATACATACATAGTAAGAGATATCTAATTTTTTTAATTTCATACAAAGCGCACATGATTTGTTTGACTTTCAATTAAGAGAAATAGGTAGATGACACCAAATTTTGTTTTCAATGTTCTATCATTGATAAGGATGTGGTTCCTTTTTACTCACATTATTAAGGAAACTATGTGAGCTATTAAATTAGGGCTCATGGATATATGCAATTCTCAACTTATGGCCATGAAATTTATATGAAGTGCTCTAGTTGTTTAAATTATATTTGATTGAACTTGAAGATCAAGTAAAAATCTTACATATACACCAACATATACACAAAACCACATGTGTGGCCTATCTAAAAGTGTTCAAGGCCCTTCAATGCCTAATCTAAAATTTCCTCTATTGTTAATTTAAATAACTAATACCTGGTTTTAGGAATATTATGATCAAATATAACTAAAACCAATATCAACATAATTTGAACAAAAAAATTCATTTCAATTAATTTTAGTTCACATGTTTATTTTTTGCTAAAGGAGCTAATACCAAAGTATCCAAACCTCTAGCCATTTTGATTCATTTCATCTCTTGTGCTACTTTACATAACCTTATAGGTTCATGATACAAGGGTAGTGCCACTCTAAGAATAGACTTGTTTAAATACTTAAACATGGTTTAACTCTTTAAAAACGATTGGATGATCAATAACTAATTTTGTAAATCAATCTCATTTACTTTTTATCTTTTCGTTTTGAAATCTTGGATTAATCTTGTGCATGATGTGTGTCGAGTCTGAATTTTTAGTTTTTAATTTCCTTAATCCGATTAATATTAAATCTTACCCATTTAATATTAACCCTCGACCAAGAATTAAGGAAATTGATTTTCTTTTGATTTTGAACAAAAAAAAAAAAAGGAGTCGCCACTTGTCTGGGGTTGTGAAAAAAAAAAAGGGTTAAGTTATAGCTAATTTGATGAATCAAATATAACTTAACTATTGGCTACATAAAAATTGATTCTTTTTTCAAACAATTTTGAAAATCTAGGAAATTAGATTTCGGGCCTAACCTATTACACCCTTAATAGGTACCACATCAACTTTCTAAATTTAAATTTATTTTTCAATATACCCTTCTAAATTAAAAGAACAATTTCTATTTTATGAGTAAATAATTAACAAATCATATTTATTTATAAAAGAATATATAAAAAACTAATTGTTTACAAAGAGGAAAAATAAAATTTTCTGTTTTTTAAGTTCCCCTGCAATTGCATATAGGTGCCTACTTACTTGCTATTCAGGATCAGGTTCTATAGTTTGTTTTTGAAAATTTAAATGTATTAGTTTATTTTGTTCTCAAAAATTGGCCAGGTTTACATTTTTTATTCACGTAATTCATTTTAAGAATAGTCTAGAAGAAGGGTCCTAAATTTTCAATCGTTTGTTTTCTTTTAGGAAAATTCTAAGAAAGAGTCCTAATTTTGGAAAAAGGGTTAATTAGAAAACTTTTTCTTTGGAAAATAACTTTTCTAAGTGATAAAATTCCTTTATGTAATTATTTATTTCTTTATTTTTGAAAGTATTTAAAACACTTTATTCCCATACCTTTAGATTGACAATAAAATAAAAAGAAAAAGAAAAATATTTTAAAAGAAAGAAAATCATAACAAAAGATATATATATATATATATTATTTTATTTTTATTTCTTTTAGTAACATAATGAAAAGAAAAGAAAATAGAAAATAAAAGATACCTAACTTTGGAATTCAAACATGTTGGTGTAGGGGCCAAATGTTGATTTAGGTTAGAAAATCAAGTTAAGGTTGACTTGTCATGTGCACTACTATAGAAGAAGAAAAAGAGGATGTAGGGAGCAATTAAGGGGTGCTCAGATGTTTTTGACCACTAAAATGAGTGGGGAACACCATTTTCGTGAGTATCTTATTAGAGATTTTTAGGGGGAGGGAGGGGGTAGGTGAAGTGCCACTAAGTTTAGTGGTAGTTTATGATTGTGTAGTGGTGGTAGGTAAGAGAAGGTGTCGTGTTGTTGATGGTGTTAGTTATGTAGTTCAAATGAAGGTTAGGTCTTAGGTTTCGAGGGGTGGTGGAGCTCATGGAGGTGGAGTTCAAGATCTAGTCGTAGTGGTGTTGGTGTTCAAAGTGGTGGTAGATGCTATTTGAACCTTAGGTGGTTTGTTAGAGAGGTTAGGAGGCACAATAGGCAATAGCATTAGGGTCTACTGAAAACTACAAGGTTTAGTAACTTGACTCTAGTGATGAATTTGTTTGACAACCATCATGTGAGAGTAATGAACAAGAAAGAGAAAGGATAAACTCGTGTAGAGAGAGAAAGAGCATGAGGGAATAATTTGAAGGTGTTTGAGTGGTGAATGATATTAGAAACGAAGAGAGGATCCCCTATTTATGCATTTACAAGCTTGGAAAGCAACATTAATGCCTAAATCACCATTGATGCTTCCAAATGATTTTGATGACAATTTTAGTTTCAAAGAAGATGAATGTAGACAAAAATGAGTATCAATTAGTAGTATCCCAAGTCTTAATTGGATTATTGCATTTAATTTGCTAAAATCTTCCTAGAAAATGTGTTTAATTGGATAAAATAAAAAGGCATAGTCACATGAGGTTTTTTTTTTTTTTCTTTTTTCTCTCCTCTTGCAAATTTGTTGTAAGAGATGAAGATGATTCATGTGGTTACTGCTAGGCATGTGCTATGTGCCCCTTGCACATGTGTAATGCATATGCAAAGTAGAAAAAAAGCGCACTTGCTTGGGTTGTATCTTCAACCCTTAAATGTTGGACTTTAAGCCCAACAATAGTTTACTTCTTTTTTTTTTTTTCTTCTCTCCTTTTTAATAAATAAAATAAAATATTACACTAAAGCTAGTTTTGAGCCAAAATTAAATACTAATTGGTCAAAGCTAAAATTAAAAAAAATAATAAATAAAAAAGATAATTTTGAAAAGACACTTGATTTTATAGTTGTGTGCACTTAGACCTTATTTGATGCTAAAAATGAGATGACTTGCTCTATGTGACCTAATAACATTAAAAAAGACCTAAGACTTTGATTATCCTTAAGAATTCTATATTACTAAAGAATCTATCTTCCTAATTTTTCAATTTTTTTTCTTTTCTATTTTTATTTTTAAATTTTTGAATTAGGACCTCTTCTCTTTATTCTAATGTTGATATTCTAACGGGCTGTCTATAATGTATCATCATGAATTGATATTTATATGTAGGTTTTGCTATAATCAATTAATCACATGCACGTCGCAAGTCAGATGACCTTGAGTAGTTATGATTCAATGACACCTATAGAGATGGGACTAAAGAGAGGGTAGAAGGAGGAATAAGTGATCTTGTAGCTTGCAAGCATGTATTATTTGTTAATTTTTTGCTTTGATATTTCATAGGATGATTTCAATAGCACGAAAACTTTTCTCTGAATCTGAAGAATGTTACAAATTAGGAGAGGAATTTGCTTATATATTTCAATACTTGATCTCAACTGTCGGATGACTCTAGAGATTAACAAATGAAATGAGTTGCTTATGACATCCTATGATCATTTCAAAGAACAACGAATGAGATCTTGTTAGAAATCATAATAAGAGATTATAAATGAAATCAAAAATTAAGGTTTTGCATCTGTACCTAAGCACTCATTCAGCTCAACAATTAGGTTTTGCCACTCTAAGACTTAACCGCGCCTTGCAATCAATTTCTCCTACTATTTATATTCTGACTCTTTCCATTATTCACATTGGAATATTCTAGATTGAGCCAACAATACCACTTATCATATCAGCCAAACTAACTCAATCTTCTCCCATACCGTATTGTTGAGCTCTATTTCAATTTCCTTAGTTTAACTTATATCAAACCTAACCTACTCAATATAGATTACTCAACATTAAATTAAGGAAAATAAATTATATTTTTTTTATAAAAAAGAATGGAGTCGCCAACTGATAAAAAATAAAATTAGAGTTTTCAGGTGGAAAAACCTTAATTTAACCACTAGTATATAGGTATTCTAAAACAATTGATTTTTAGAGAATTAAATCAGAAAAACCGAATTTGGGGGCTAACCTATTAAGACTAAGTCACCATGTGAAAATTAAAATAAATTGATGGGCTTTTATTTTTTATAATTTTCTTAAAAATATTAAAAATAGATCCAAATGAGTAAAAATAACTAAAAAAGATTTTTATTTATTTATTTTTATTAAAAAATTTTAAAAGAAAAGGAATTTTTTTTATTTACTAACTATTGCTCTAAAGGTTCTTAGTACCCGCCAATCAGGATCAAACTGGCAGTAGTTCTCTTTTTTTAAAAAAAAATTTAATGGGTGAATTAATTTTATTATGAAAACCAAGCCAGATTTACATTTTTTATCAATTTATTAAAAAAAAATAAAAAATCTAATTTTTCTAAATTAAATAAAAACCCTAACTAATTATTTTTTAAAAACTCAATTTATATATTTTTTTATTTTTCCCAAAAACGCCTATGTCAAAAATATATTTTTTTATTAAAAAACACAATTTTTTAAGAAAGATCTAATTTAACAAAAATTGCAAAATAAATAATAATTAAAAAACTTGCACTTAAACACAAAAAATAAATTAATAATAATAATGAATAACTAATAAAGCAAATTAATAAAAATAAACAAAATAAAATAATAAATAAATAAACTGGGAAATTACCTAACGTCTAACCGTCGGTCTTAGGTAGTGATCTAGGTGTGTGTGGGTGAGCACCTAGGCGAGGATTGGAGGAGAACAGGCGAGCGTGTGAGAGTACGTGGGTAAGGACTTGGGTGAGCGTATAGGTGAGGACCTGGGCGAAAGCATGGGTGAATGAAAGCGAGGATCTGTACGAATGAGGGCAAGGACTTAGGTAAGAGCGATGGGCGTCAGTGGCGATGGACTAGGCGATGACTCAGGCGGTACAAGTGAGCGATTAAGCAATGGCATAAGATGTCAGTGGCGATGGATTGGGCGAGGATTTGGGCACTACTAGTGACAACGATGGGTAATGCTTGGGCATGTGAATGGGCGATGGTGTAGACGAGCATAGCGAATGTTTGGGTGATGGATTGGTTATGTACGACGAGGATCTGGGCGATGCTTAGCTAGTGATGGACGGTGCTTTAGCGGAGGATCTGGGCAACCCCTGGGATGTAGTGCTGTACAGTGACAGCGTGGATCTGGGCGGTAGTGCGGTGTGTGGCGATGTGTAGGGGCACGTAAGGGTGGTGTGGTGGCACATGTAGCGCCTTTTGGTGTGGTGGCTCGGAGTACATCGAAATTCTAGAGTTAAACGTGCTCATACTAGAGCAATCTCAGGATGGGTGATCTCTTGGGAAACAGCTACACTAGGGGATAAAACCATGCGGCGTTTCACGCTAAAGTAGACAATACCTTAGTGAAAGGAGTTTCAGCTGAGTTGTTATAGAATAGTATCAGAGCAGTCCACCAACCGAAAGGGTGAGGCCCTGCATGGTGGTTGTCTTGGACTTGTATAACGAAACTGATGAGGGTGTCAATTTTGTAAGGGGGGTAGATTATAATACCCCTTACATGCCTAGAGGGAGGAACTCTAATCATCGAGGCACCTTTTGGTGTAGCGGCTTAGAATATGTTGAAACTTCGAAGTTAAGTGTACTTATGTTAGAGCAATCATAAGATGGGTAACCTCTTGGGAAGCGGTTGCACTACGGGATAAAACCGTATAGCATTTCATGCCAAACCAGACAATACCTCGGTAGAAGGAGTTTTAGTTGGGTCACTACAGTTGTGTTTTATTTTAATGAAGGATATCAACTGAAAAGGTTAATGTAAAGAATAAATTGTCCATCTTAAAAGGATAAGGCAAATGAATGCTTGTCTCAAAAGAACAGAGTAAAAGGTTAGGGAGCGTATTTTGGAAGAATAAGGCTTAATGGTATCTATCCTGGAAGGATAGAGCAAAAATTTCAAGGGGGCCTATCTTGGAAGGACAAGGCTTATTAGTGTCTATCTTGGAAGGATATAGCAAAATTTTCAAGGGGCTTATCTTGGAAGGATAAAACTTAGTGGTGTCTATCTTGGAAGAATAAAGCAAAATTTTTAAGGGGGCTTATCTTAAAAGGATAGGGCCTAATGGTGTCTACTTTGGAAGGATAGAGTAAAAATTTAAAGGGAGCCTATCTTAGAAGGATAGGGCGAGAACCATTAGAGGTAAAATTAACTTATTTTGGTTTGATGGATAATCTAAAAAGGATAGATTTCTCTGAGATTCCTTTTGGTTTATGATCTAAAGAGGATATATCTCTTCGAGATTGATTGTCAAAACTAGCTTAATTCCTCAAAAGATTTCTTTTCAAAGACTTTTTTCAAAATTATTTTTTCTAGACTAAAGGATTTCTCAAATAGCAATTGATTGGCACGCTTATATTGACTCTCGATATTTACTCTTTCAACCAATAGAATTTCTCCAAAGGTTTATGCTTGCTTCTTCTTTCTCTTTTCCCATTTTCTTTTCTTTCTTCTTTTATTTCCTTTTCTTTTCTTCTCTTCTTTCCTTTGAATCTTGTAATTAAACCATACCCACGCTTTGAATTTGCTTGGTCCGATTTCAAATTTCAATTTCCACTCTTCAAGACTTTTGAATAATAAATCTCTTTTCGAATGAACAAGATCAAATTATTAAGAACATTTGATTTCAATTCTTTTGGTTATTCAGATTCATTGGTAAGGATTTGCTATTTAAGTTTATGAGGCTAAGAAAAAAGGTTTATCGGTGGAGTGTTTGTTGGTCAATGACCATCCGAATTCAAAAACATTCATGGATATCAACTTTACTTATAAACAATGAAATGTTAACTATAAACTATTCAAGAAAAATTGAAATGTTTGTCAAATCTCCGTTTTCATGGATAATACAACTTGACTGCATCCGAATTCACTGGTCCTCTTAATTCTGGGCCATCTATCTCCGTCAACACTAATGTACGTCCTGATAATACCTTTTTCACCACATAAGGGCCTTCGTAATTTGGAGCGAACTTTCCCCTAAGGTCTTTAGCATTCGATAATACTTTCTTCAACACCAAGTCTCCCTCTTTGAAGTACTTCGGGCATACTTTCTTATTAAAAGCTTGGATCATTCATTGTTGGTAAGCTTGACCATGACATATCATTACAAGTCTTCGCTCATTTAGGAGATTCAAATGGTCTATTCTCTTCTCTACCCACTTTGCTTCATCGAGCTGAGTTTCTGCCAATACTCGAAATGAAGGTATTTCTGCTTCTACTGATAGTACCGCTTTAGTTCCGTACACCAATGAATATGGGGTTACATAAGTAGAAGTTTTGATTGAGGTTCTGTAGGCCATGAGAGCAAAGGGAAGCATCTCATGCCAATCCTTATATATGATTGCCATCTTCTTAATGATTCTTTTGATGTTCTTATTAGCGGCTTCAACAGCTCCATTCATCTGAGGTCGATATAGAGTTGAATTTTTGTGCTTGATCTTGAACTGGCGGCACACTTCATCCATCAACTTGTTATTCAAATTCGTCCCATTGTCTGTAATAATAGACTTGGGTGCACCATATCTTGTAATAATGTCTTTTTTCAGGAATTTGACCACTACTCCTTTGGTCACTGTAGCATACGACGCTGCTTCTACCCACTTAGTAAAATAGTTAATTGGGACTAAAATAAATCTATGCTCATTTGAAGCTATAGGCGAAATTGGATCGATCATGTCAACTCCCCACATTGAGAAAGGCTAAGGAGTTGACAATACGTACAATTTTTAGGGAGGAGCATTGATTTTATTAGTGTACACTTGACACAAGTGACAGTGCCTCACATGCTTGATACAATCCGATTCCATCGTCATCCAAAAATACCTCATTCTCATGATTTTTCTAGCTAGCATATACTCATTCATGTGAGGACCACAAACTCCTTCATGCATTTCTTTCATCAATTTCTCGGCTTCTTTTTCATCTACATACCTTAGTGGTGTTGCATCTAGTGACCTCTTGTATAACGTAACCCAACTTAATAAGAAATGAGTAGTTAACCTTCTTAAAGTCTTTCTATCTTTTCTATTAGCATCTTTAGGAAATTCTCCTGTTTGAAGTAATTTCTTGATATCATGATACCAAGGTTTTTTTGTTCCCTTCCCTTCAATTGTAAGGCAAAAAGCCGATTTTTCTTCCACCTGAATTTTCGAGGGCTAAATTTCTATTCCGTTTGTGACTTTCACCATTGACACTAATGTAGCCAATGCATTGACAAACTGATTCTGGATCCTTGGAATGTAAGTGAATGAAATCTCTTGGAATTTTTCAACTAGCTTACTTAAATGTTCGTGATAAGGTATTAATTTCTCATCCTTCATCTTATATTCTCTTAAGATCTAGAGAATTATAAGGGAAGAATCTCCGTACACTTTCAATTCTTATATTCCCATATCTAGTGCCATTTTGAGCCCTAAAATGCAGGCTTCATATTCTACTATGTTGTTGATATATAAGAATGTTAATCTTGCTGCCACAGGAAAATAGTTATCCTCAGGTGATACCAATACTACTCCTATCCCACATCTAAACACATTAGCTGCTCCATCAAAATACATTTTCCATCCCAACTTGTCACCACTCAATTCGTTTGCCACCATCACATTTTCATCAAGAAATTGTGCTTCTGAACCCTCATCCTCATCTTCTAATGTCTATTTTGCCAATTGATTAGTCACTGCCTGCCCCTTGACTCAACTCTGACTTATGTACTTGATATTAAACTCAGAAAGTGGCATCTGCCATTTCGATATTCTCCGAATCAACGTCGGCTTTTCCACTAAATACCTTAACAGGTCATGTTTTATCAACAACTCTATTAAGTAAGAGAGAGTGTACTGCCTAAGTTTATGCATCACCCATACTAAGGTGCAACATGTTCTTTCTACTTTTGAATACTTTTGCTTGCCTTTTATGAATTTCTTACTTAAGTAGTATATAGAATGCTCTTTTCTTTCCTTTTCATCTTTTTGCCCCAACATGTACCCCATCAATTTGGGGAGAATCGTTAAATAAAGGATCAACAGCTATCCCAGTATGGGAGTGACCAGTGTAGGAGGATTCATGAGATATTCTTTGATTTTAGCAAATGTGTGCTCACATTCTTCATCTCACTCTATCATAGTATTCTTCCTCAATAGCTTAAACAACGGCTTGCATCTATTAGTTAGATGTGATACAAACTGAGCGATGTAATTTAATCTCCCTAGTAATCCTCTAACTTCTTTGACAGTCTTAGGCGCAAGCATGCTCATGATCGCCTTGACTTTATCTAGGTTTACTTCGATTCCTCTTCTACTGACTACGAAACCCGACAATTTGCCCAAAGTCACTCCAAAACTGCATTTTTTAGGATTCAACTTCAATTGAAACTTCCTCAATCGCTTAAATAGTCTATGCAAAATATCTACGTAGTTTTCGTTCTCTTTAGATTTGGCAATCATATCATCCACATAAACTTCGATTTTTTAATGCATCATGTCATGGAATAAGGCAACCATAGTACGTTGGTAAGTTGCCTTAGTGTTTTTCAATCCAAACAGCATCATGTGATAACAAAACGTTCCCTAAGTGGTAACAAACGTTGTTTTAATTTTATCTTCTTCTGCCATTTTAATTTGATTATACTTAGAGAAACCATCCATAAACAAGATGTTATCCACTAATATGTCAATATGCGACAAAGGAAAATTATCCTTTGGTGTTGCTTGGTTTAAATCACAGAAATCTACGTAGACCCTAACTTTCCCATTTTTCTTCAACACTGGCAATACATTGGCTACCTATTCGGGGTAATTCGATGCTTCTATGAATCTGACTTCTAACAATTTCTTGACTTCTTCTTTAATTTTGAGGAGTAGATCTGGCCTAAAATGTCTAAGCTTTTGTCTTTTTAGTTTAATTTCTTCCCTAGTTGGCAACTTGTGAACCACAATAGACGAGTCTAAGTCGGGCATATCTTCATAAGACTAAGCGAAGATATCTAAGTATTTTGATAATAATTATGACAAGTCCTGCTTCTGATCATTCATTAAATCACCACAAATTTTCAAATTTCGTGGATTTTCCTCTATTCTAAAATTAATCACATCCATTGGTTTGTCAGTAATCACTTTACCCTGTTCATGTCGATGCCAATTGTAGACACCTAATTTTTGCCTCTCCATAGTCTTAATTTTTATTTTTACAAAAAGTGTCCTAATTCAAAAAAATAAAAAAAAAAGATATAAAAATTAACAAATAATGAAAATACCAAAAAAATAAGAAAAGGAAAAATCATAAAAAAATTTTGTAGATTTTTAAGAAGTAATTTATAGTAGGAATAATTAGTTTTAGTGTTAGTTTTAGTTTTAGTTTAATTAAAAATTTTAGTTTAGGAAATTGGATAGTTTAAATATAATTTAATTGTAATAAATGTCAAGGCACAGGCCAACAGCCTAACGGATAAGTAGCGGAGTGTTCGGGGTGGATTTAGTTTGAGGTCTTGGGTTCGAGTCTCAGCAGGCACCTATGTCGAGACGAAAATCAACGGAAGATTGAATAGCAAAAACAAAAATAAAATCTTGATACAAAATATAGGGCATGAAAAAAACTGATCTCCACGACAGTCCATACGCCCCCTCAATCACAACCTGAACAATTCTTATCCAAAGCTTGCAGCAATCCACGAAGACCCCCACAACCGTAAATCTTCGATCTTCACTGCACATTCCACGCCTGAAGCTCCACGCTGCCGCAACGCACCCTCAGTCTCCATACGCCCTTAACCACTCGCTCCAACTCCAAACAGACCCAATCCCTTCGACTGAAACATGCAAACTGTCATTGTCCAAACACACAAGATCACTGCACAACTTCATTGCAGATTACGTCAACAGCAATTTCCGTCCTACGCCAGAGCCTCTTCGTCAATGAACAACCAACCAACATCCTCAACCAAACTCCATCGTCGATCTTGTACTTGGCCAGCACACACGATTCTTCTTGCGTTGACCGATCATTGATCCATCCATGGCTTCATGCACACATGCTTGCTGTGGGATTTTTTCAACGTACGATTGAATTACTGCACATACGGTCATGCTGCAAATGACCGTCTCCATTCTCATCTGAGTTTCTGATCGACCGCGGTCCATTCTCATCTGAGTTTCTGATCGACCGCGGTCCTCCACTGTGGCTCTTGCCGATAGCCTCATCACACGCACAACAGCAAGCTTTTCCCACACCACCACCGTCCTTCAATTACACCGTCCCAACACGAGCAGCAGCGTCTCCACTCTTCCTATTTTGTGAATAGCATGGCAGTCACCGCACCCATAGGCACTTCATCTGTGCGGTAGCTACCGATCACACTCCATCAGCAGCACAGTAACACACACGCGCACTAGACCACAACTCCAACGTCGCTCTCCTTCACACGCGCAACACTCACCACGACATTGCACTTAACACCACATAGTCGCAATTCCACCGAACACTCGACAATCACAATTCATCCTCGTGTATGCGGCCATAGTCTACAATCAGCTAACTCGACGTCCACCGCCACTCCGTCAAACGCTGCTCCAACACTGCAGACAGTTGTATGCGAACTTGCCTCTCCGAGCACAGCCACTGTGAATCGCTGCTACACAAAAGAATTCAGGTTCGATTTCTTTTCTTTTTCTTTATTATTATGTATTTATCATTCATTTATTGTTATATTATATTATATTATTATTTTATTAGATCATTAGTGATTTAGCATAGATTATGTATATAATAGTTTAAGATATTTCTTTTAGCATTAGTTTTCTTTATCATATAGATTAGATAATGATTTAAGTGAATGGTTATTTAATAATAGTTATATGAGTATAAATGTATATATGTATTACTTTAGGGGTCATTAAGATTATTTTTTATTTATGTATATACACATTATTACATTTTCTTAGTTAACATAATATATAATATGATTTTAGGAGTTTTAGTATTAGTTCTTATATAAAGTGTATTATATGGAATTATTTTATTTTGATAGATAGCTATATATATTAGTTTAGTAGCTGTTAGAATTAGTTATCTTTTTAGATTTGGCTTTACTTAAGTATTTATCATATAGAAATTGCTTTTCTTTAAATAAAAATTAATGAAAGGCTCTTTTAAAAATAGGATTTTTAGAGTATTTTTTATAAAATAATAACAACACTCAAGTGTTAGGACCCTTTAGATTTTTTTTAAAATAAACTAAATAAATTAATACATAAACTTGGACGGTTTTCAAAATTAAAATCAATTAACGCACTAAAGATTTTTTGAAAGAACTACGATCGTCTGATCCCGGCTAGTGAGTACGTAGGTACCTTCGAGGGGACGATAAAATATGTAGAAACTTAGGTTCTTTTTCTTTTGATTTTTATTTATTTATTTTTAAATATTATAATTAGACGAATAATCCTAATTTCGGTAAATAAATAGTGATACCCATTAGAGTTTAATAGGTTAGCCTTCAAACTTGGAACCCTCTAGTTCTTCATTCAAATTGAAATCAAAGACCAGTAGTCAAATCATAATCAATCCACCTAATTGGTTATAGTTTCTTTTTCTTTTTCTTTTCCCGACCTCGATCGAATGGCGACTCCAAAAATTATTTTCAATAAAAAAAAACCAGAATTTCTCAATTTCTTTAGTTGAGGATTAATATTAAATAAGTTAGGGTTTAGTATTAATCGGAAAATGAGAAATTAATTTTAAATAAAAAAAAATTGAAAAATCAGGCTCGACACCAATTCTCCTGAATTTCGTTTGTAGTCTCAATATCATCTCCGACATCTAACCTCGTAGGGCCAAAAGCGATATTGGTACTTCCATCGTTTACATGCGTAGGATATCCATTACGTTCATTATTTTTATTGGATTTAAGGACTAAAGGAAAAAGAAAAGGACAATAAATAAATTATAAGGGAGAATTGATAGAAAGAAAGAAACAAATTTTATTGAATGAATTAATTCAAATTGTCTGACAGAAAAGACCTAACTAATTAGACTAATTATCAAAATCAAATGTTCTTAATTAATCTAATTTTGCATTTCTAGGGAGACCTATTCATGGGAACGGAAAACCAGTTGCATAAAGAAATTGGTACATCGACATCTTCTCTCTCATTTAGACCGATGCTGCATTGTTAGTTAGGGCCTTAGATAAACCAACTACTTCGGGTTCTTGAACATCAGCTGGTGCTAGGAATGTTTGATGGATGCTCGAAAAATCCATGTGAGTATGGTACAGTTGATCCCCTCTTTTGCTTCTGGTTTTAGCCTTCATTTCTTAAATCTCCTCTTCAGTGGGCTCATATCCAAGCTCGAACGTTCCAATCTACTGCTTAGGCTGTTTCAAACGACCCCATGCCCCCTATCTTGCTTCTTCGATCATATTGACTTCGTTGAAAATCTATAACCCTGGCTTTTCCAATTCTTCATCCTTGACATAGGGAATAGTCATTTCTTTGTAAATCTCATAGTCCTGTTCCCTAAGAATAGTAGATTTAACGTTTTGATCCATCAAAAGCCCTTACTAAAATCAAGCTAAGCTCTATTTCAATCACCTCCACACCAAGTAGATTTAATGTCGTCAATGGACACACATTCAATGATGAACCCCATTGTCTATCAAAACTCAGGCAATTACTTTCTCCGCACACTTAACCATTATGAAGAGGGGCTTTGTGTACCGGTCTCCTTCTTTACCTAACTCATCTGGCGAAAATGAGATCTGATCTACTGTAAATATTAAGTTTACCACTAACCTAAGTTTTTCCGTAGAAATCCCTTCAGGTACCTTGAACTCCTTTAGAATTTTAATCAATGCCTCTCGATGAGTATTTGATGACAATAACAAGCTCATTAAGGAGATTTAAGTTGGTATTTTGGCTAATTGTCCATTATCTTGTATTCACTGGCCTTCCTTATCTTCTTAGCAACATTCTGATCTTTATCTTCGGTATCTTCAAAGATTTTTCAAGAAGCCTCTTCCACAATGGATTACCTCTTAGCTTCCTCATGCTGGTCATAAACTCATCCTTAGCGGGTAAGCCCACCAACCATGGGTAATGAGACCCTAGTTGTTTGATTCACCACTTGGTAATCGAAAGGTGCTGCTTTATAATTCTCTAGGGCTATTGGGACATTGAAAGTGATCTTCTTGGGCTTTCCCGATTCCTTAAATTTCTTAGTCTTTCCATCATATTAAAAAATCTATGGCTTGGGCTCATCTTTAATCATTCCAACCATCTCAACCGCTTTCTTAGCTTCTACAATGACTTCCTCAAATTTTGGACCCCATCCAATGGGTGGGGTGTCGGCATATATGGCGGGTGAATTGACATAGTCCACTAAATACTCAAACTTCCCTGTCGATTTTCCTAGGGTGTCAACCGTCGGATCCCCGGCTTCATATCTCTTTCTAAGCTCCCTCTAAGTACTTCTCTTTTGCAATTTTGGAATTTTCATAGCCATGATATCGACTTTCTTTATCTTTCCTTCCCTAAGTAGTCGATATATCGTTGGTTTAGTTCGAGTCCAATCCCGGAGATTCATATCCTGTAAGTACCTAACCTTCCTCAGATTCCACGCTATCTCCTCAATAGTGATGAGGAGACTATTTAGGTTGATTTCTGGTTTAGAAGCTTCAGCAACGATCATATTGATCAAATGTCCATGATTCGGCAGAGGGTTGTTAGCCACGTTGGGAGTGAGAATTTGGATGAAATCTAATTGAACCAATTTGGCATCAATAAGATCCTAGATTTTATGTCTGAGTCTCTAACATTGGTCTGTAGAATACCCCACTTGCCCCAAATGATAATCACATCAAAGCTTCGGGCTTAGAGGAATGGGAATATGTGTTAACTGTCTTCTCTATGGGCAGTTGTTCTAATTTGGACTCGGCGGGGGATTAGATCCTCTAGTCATAACTACTAGGGCTGTAGGTCTGACATGGTTGTCGATATCAATAACGTTATAGTGGTTTCCTTAGCTTTGTTGGAAAATCTTGGGGGAGGTGTCTTCTTTTCAACTGTTTTAGGATTAGGGAGCCTTACTATAGCAATGGCTTCCTTAATTAAGCTTCCTAAGGCTACAATTTTTGCAAAATTGGAAGCAGGGTTGGTAATACGGGCTTCCAAGAGTATAAATGAAAGCGAAGCTTAGATCCTTTTCAGTTAAGGGTAAAGTCACCCTAGCTACTATGGCCCTCCATCTTTGGGTATATTCTTTAAAATTCTCATTGGTCTTCTTTTGTAGATTGTTTAGATCCCACGTAGACAAGGCCACTTTAATGTTGAATTTATACTGGTTGTAGAAAGCCCGTGCTAACTTATCTTAAGTATCAATTTCATTCAGGTCTAACTGGGCGTACCGGGTTAAAGCGGGCCTAGTCAAGCTGTCTTGAAAAGTTTGGATCATCACCTTGTCATACATCGTGTATTTCCCCATTTTCTTGATGTGCAACCTAGTATGGAGTTTTAAGCAACCAATCCCATCGTATTTCTCAAATTTTGGGACTTTAAATCTTTTCGAGAAGTCATTGTCTTCATAGGTCGACAAACTGATCATTTCCATTTGCTTAAACCCATTCACCATGGTATTCATCTTCTCGGTTAACTTCTGCATGACCTTTCTTTCCATTTCGCAATGTTTCTCTTCAATCTCCTTCCTCCATACCCTAGCATTAGGAGCTGATTCTTCATCTTCCAATTTAGGGGGAGTGGTCATTTCTGCATTTTGGTTTAGGTTAGCTTGAGATCCTTATCTATTGTTAAGGATCCTAATAGCCTAAGTGAGAGCCTGAATCTATTCGGCCATCTTATTCATGTTTTGTTTTAGAGTTGCTACTCTTGGGTCGAGCTCGGTTTGATTGGCATTTCTAGTACCTTGAGTCAACATCCTTACCTTAGAACGAGTGAATATCAGACTTTTAGTCGACTCTTCTCACTTGGATGGTATTTTCGAAATCCTACGCGAAAACCCAGGTTTTAGACTTTTTGGTGAATTAAAGATTTTTTTTTTTGTTTTTTTCCTATTTTTGTGACATTTGTTATTCTGTTGTTTGCCTCTTTCTATTTTTTTCTTTTTTTTTTAAAGTCAAATAAACAAACAAATAAATAATAATAATGAGTAAGGGACTGTGCAATTAATGAAAATTTTATTTACTAAAGCTACAAATTTATTAATCATAAGATCTTACTTATATAATAGACTAAGCAAAAAGAAAAGAAAAAATCCTAACTAATTTTCAAAAAAACACTCAAATCTTATATCTACAAGAGTCAACAAATCTAGTTAGGACGAGCTTCATCAACTTCCCTCATAAGTCTCTCATTTTCTAACCTTGACTCTTTAACAATCCTCTTACTTTCTTGGAACTGGGCTTCAACTTTAGCTCGTATGGTGTCTTGATAAGCCCGTTCAGTGAGTGAAAGACGTGCTGGATCTGGTTCGTATGTAAATATATCTAGAGCTTTATACTGTATCTTTTCATTCTTCTCCAACTGATCATAAATGAACTGCTTAGTGGTTCGATATTCTTTGACTTTGCCCCTCAAAGTTCCCATATTAACTATCTTCTTGACTTCTCTTTGTTCCCACAGCTTCACTAGTTCTACTAGTCGTTGGATTAAAGTAGTCGTTGGTAAATAAGGATCTTGATAATTCATTATAGTGACATCCAAAGAGTCTCTATAGGCTATCTCTTGCAGTAGGCTCAACTGTCTAGTGACATAAGCTGGGAAATATCCGATATAGCCTGTAATACTAATAAGGGGAACTCCTGTATAATTGGTGCACCTCAAGATGGCTTGAGTGCAGTAGCTCTATCTAGCTGTCCACATAAAGTTTATTGGCTATATTTTGCTAATAACTAATACCTATCCCTTAAACTGAGCTTCATTCGATACCTTGAGGTGGCGGGCAAAGTCATCAATCAGGTCCATATTCTCTATCAAGAGCTCTCTAAGAAGATTCCCTCCATACCTTTGTGTGTGACTAAGAAACCATATGGTAAGGATTGTAGAGTTAGCAATGAAATAATCGTACCCCTGCTTCTTCAGGTGAGTAAGTGTCCTGAACAATTCTGCCAATAACACCGGTATATAGGATTCACCAGCTAGGAATTGAGTCACTAGCTCGGCAACCCTATATGGGACCTAACCATATCTGAAGGAAAATAGCACTATTCCAAACACTGTTACAATAAATGTAATGACCCTCTTTTCAACCCACGATTCATATCTTCTACAGAAGATCTAGAGATATTTTTAGTAGGCATTTAGGTTTGAAAACCACTCCACTAATCTTAGGATGTTGGGATATTTTTTGCCCTTTAAAGATAAGAATGGGGCTAAGGCTGACTTCTTGACCCCAACAACATCATGAAGATTTTCTCAGGCTAGACTTTGAGATCAGGGATGGCTAAGCCTACTTCAAGGGTTGAGGCACTAAGTAGCTACGAGTATTCTTCTATGGTAGGTATCAATACATGTGGGTCGAAGTTGAAAGCTGTAGATTCTGAATCCCAGTAATGGATAAGGGCCTAAATTAGAGGCCATTGTAGTTAGACCTGCATGAGGGATATGATTGGCCCGATCTTCTTGCAGACATGATTTTGCCAGACGAGCTCTAGGCTGAAGCTCTAGACTGATACTATCTTAACTCTCCATATCTATATTACAAAAAGATATAAATGAAATAAAAATGTGACGACTATTTACAACAAGGACACTAAATTTAGAATAAATTTGGATCCAATGTTAATAATTCCACAACTTTTTCAAAGATTTCCTTAGAAATTACGCAGTCTTTCATTGACTAAGGGGTAACAAAAAATGAAACACATATAACACTAGAAATAAAATATTCACAAAAAAATGAACGTAATCAAATATATAAAAATGCAATATGTTACATACACATGCAATGCAATAGGAGTCGATAATTAATAAATTATAAGAATTATGATAAATCCACGGTCAAAAAGCACCCCTATATATAAGTATATTCAAAATGCAATTTAGTAAAAATGAAGCTAGTGTATACTTATATACAAGGGTTACTATTTTTTTTTAATTGAAAATGGACGATGAATCGACTGCAGATTAAATTAGGCTTTTCTTACAATTTAAAAAAATAACCACCCCTTTTTCGAAAAGGATGATGCAAAAGGGTGAGGTTTACGGGTCCCGAGCTCTGCAGCTTCAAGGCTTTCTAAAGAGAAGCTCGATGGGCTACATTGAAGCTAGAGTAAGCTCGCCTATCACTGCCAAGCAGGAGTAATGACCTCAATGACCTAAGGATTACATAATGGCGGCTCGTCTTAAGTTCCTAATGTGGCTTAGGTCCGATCACATCTAAATACATAAATGGTTACTAAAAAAAAAACCCTAATTCCCCTGAAGGCCCATTGGGCCAGGCTTTTTCTTAGGGCCTGCATCACTAAAAACCAGTTAGTACAACTATAGTAAAAAAAAAATAATAATAGAGAAGCCCATCAACTAATTTTCAATTTTCACATGGCTAACCCACCAAGCGGATCCCCATTAGAGTCGCAAATTTTGTCAAGTTCTATTTCATTTTTCTTAGTTTAACTTATATTAAGCCCAACCCACTTAATATAGATTACTCAACATTAAACTAAGGAAAAGAAAATTATTTAAAAAAAAAAAAAGAATGGAGTCACCAATTGGTAAAAAATAAAATTAGGGTTTTTAGGTGGGAAAACACTAATTTGACCACTAATCTACAGGTATTCTAAAAAAATTCATTTTTAGAAAATTAAACCAAAATAATTGGGTTCGGAGGCTAATCTATTAAGACTAAATTACTAAATGAAAATTAAAGAAAAATTGATGGGCTTTTATTTTTTTATAATTTTCCTAAAAATATTAAAAATAGATCTAAATGAGTAAAAATAACTAAAAAAAAAAAGATATTTATTTATTTATTTTTATTACAAATTTCTAAAAAAAAAAAAAGGAAAAAAGTTTTTTTTTTTAAATTTTTTAACGGTTACCCCAAAGGTACCTACGTACTTACTAATTAGGATTAAACTGGTCGTAGTTCTCTTTTCTTAAAAAAAAAAAAATTTAATGGATGGATTAATTTTGTTTTGAAAATTGAGCCAAGTTTAAGCTTTCTTATTAATTTCTTAAAAAAAAAAACTAAAAAATCTAATTTGTCTAAATTAAACATAAACCCTAACTAACTATTTTTTTAAAACTCAATTTAGATTTCTTTTATTTTTTTTAAAAAACCCCTATATGTCAAAAATATATTTTTTATTAAAAAAACATGATTTTTCAAGAAATACCTAATTTAACAAAAATTGCAAAATAAATAATAATAATGATAAAAACCTGCACTTAAACACAAAAAATTAATAAATAATAATAATGAATAATTACCTAGCGTTGGACTGTCGGTTTTAAGCAGTGATCTGAATATATATGGGCAAGCGCTTGAGTGATGATTGGGTGAGAACGGATGAGTGTGTGGGCGTACGCAGGCTAGGATTTGGGTAAGAGTGATGGATGATGTAGGTGAATGGACAAGCGAGGACTTAGGTGAGAGCAATGGGTGTTGGTGGTGATGGATTGGGCAATGACTCGGGTAATACAAGTAAGTAACTGGGCAATGGCATGGGACGTTAATGGCAATGGACTGGACGAGGATCTAGGCGCTATTGGCAATAGCGATGGGCGATGCTTGGGTATACGAATGGGCGATGGTGTGAGTGAGCACAACAAGCCTCTGGGCGATGGACTAAGCATGTACGACAAAGATCTAGGCAACGCCTAGGCAATGGTGCTATGTGGCAGTAGTGTGGATTTGGGCGGTGGTGCTATGTGACTCAACTTCCTACGACCTAACTTATTTTTCTTTTTTCTATTATTTCGTTTTTTCATTTTTTATTTTTGTTTATTTTTTGTTTATTCATTAACCTAGCTCAATTAACAAAAAAATAAAAATAAAAATTGGCAAAAATGAGGTGTTTACATTTACTATACTACTATATTGAACCATCCTTTGCACTATACTATACTACTATAGTACACTACATAAGCTGCTATAAACATAACACTACACAACACATGATACAAACACCATGACACAAATAACTACATAACACCATACATAACATACATATACATTATACATAGAATACTATACTCTCTTTAAGTCCTAGTGCCCTTGCTAACTCCCTTACCCCCTCCTTTTCTTTTATAGACATTTGTCACAAGAACTACACTCTTTGTACTCAATCAATTGCCCCCTCTGAAAGAGCATCCTTGTCCTCAAGGACAAAGTTAGGAAATTACAAGCGAAAAAAGGATGTATCCACCTAAGTAGCATCCATAGGAGATTACCTAATCCATTGAACCGAGACCTGAGGAACCTCATGTATGCCTTCAATACAAAAACACCAATCCAAGATCACTTGAGGCCAATAATTCTCAATATTAGTGTCAATAAATAGGTCATATAGGAGATCAATAGTTGAAGAAAAAGAACGCATAGCTTTCTCAAGCGATGAAACATGAAATATTGGATGAATGCAAAATCAAGGAGGCAATTACAACTTATAGGCAACCTGACCAATCCTTTCAATAACCTAGTAAGGCATAAAAAATCTAAGAGACAATTTTGGAAAAGCTTTTGAAACAACTTTTTGTTTCAAACTAGGTTGCAACTTAAGAAAAACCTAATCTCCTATAGCAAATTCAACATCTCACCTTTACTTGTTGGCTTGAAGAAAAGTTTAAGATTATGAATGAACAAAATTCTATTTAAGTTAATGCAATACCATATCATAAGAATATAGAGCATCCTGCAAAACTGAATGACCAATTTCTGTAAACTATTTAGAAGGAGTCAATCGAGAAAAAGTATGATAAGAAGTATTGTAGTGAAATTCCACTTAAGGTATCTACATAGCCCAATGCTTTGGTTGATAAAAAACGGAACATCATAAATAACATTCTAGGCACTTATCCAAAAATTTAGTTTTTAGCTATCCATTTTCGGATGGTTAGCAGTGCTAAAATGAAGATGAGTCCCTTGCAACTTAAACAACTCTTGTCAAAATTTTCTTACAAAAGTTGGATCTTGATTGCTTACAATTGTTTTATGCACCTTATGCAATCATATGACCTCCTTAACAAATAAATCAACAATATGTGGAGTTAAAAAAGGATGTTTAGCCAAGAAAAAATACTTATATTTAGAGAATGGGTCAACCACTACTAATGCAACATCACATCCCTTTGACTTAAGTAAACCCCTAATAAATTTAAAGAAACATCCTCCTAAATAGCACTAGGAATAGGCAATGGAGAAAGCAAGCAAGCAAGAGATAAAGTTTGATACTTTTATCATTGACAAATAGCACAAGAAGCAAAAAAATTCTCAACATCCTTCTTAAGACCCACCCAATACACATTAGAAGCAATTCTCCTATAAGTTTTGAGAAAACTAACATGCCCCTTCAATGGAGAAGTATGAAACTCATGAAGAAATATATGAGTCTATTTAGAATTAAAAGGAACAACTGGCCTATCAAAGTAAAACAGCATGTCATTCACCAAAAGAAAGCCTTATCTAACTATCTTCCCTTACTTTAAGGGTTAAATTTTAGAGGCTAACAAGGGATCCTAAGCTATTGCATTTTGTGTCTCAGTTAAATGAGTTCAAGTTAGACCTAAAAGAGCTCCACATTCCAATTCAACATAAGTTTTTGGGAGAGAATCGGCCGCTTGATTCTCATAGTTATTAACAATCTCAAAAATCATATCCAAGTAATTTAGAAAGCCAATTTTATTGATTGGGAGTTGTAACTTGTTATTTTAATAGGTTTTTCAAACTTCCCTAGTCTATTTTCACCACAAACTTTCTTCCCAATACATATGGATGCCAATGGTTAATAGTTAACACAAGTGCCATCATGAATACTTTTTCATAAGTTAAGTTGGCAAAATTTTTATCAAATAATGCCTTATTAAAATATGTAGTTGGCTTATTATTTTACTAAAGTACAACTCTAATTCCCTTCCTTGAAGCATTGCATTTAATAACAAATTATTGGGAAATTTTTGGTATAGCCAAAATGGAGCAAATACCAATGCCTCCTTGCTTGAAAGCTGTAGTTGTTGATTTAGTCCATTGAAAACCATCTTTTTTCAACAAATCTATCAATGGTTTCACAATTTATGCATAGTTTTTGATAAATTTTCTATAATACCTCAATAACCTAAAAAAACTACAAATACCCTTCAAAGAAGCAGGGATAGGCCACTTTAAAACACATTTGACTTTTGAAGGATTCAAATGCACTCTCTTAGAAGAAATTACATGACCAAGATATTCGAGAGCTTGTTGGACAAAAGTGCATTTTTTCTTATCGGTTGAAAAATGATTATCTTATAACAATTGTAAAATAATCCATAAATGCTCCAAATGAGAAGGTAAATCCATACTGTACACAAGTATATCATCAAAGAAAACCAACATGAAATTTTGAAGATAAGCTCAAAACAAATCATTCACGATCACTTGAAATGTAGTCGGTGTAGGCCAAAAGGCATTATAAGGAACTCATAATGGCCTTAGTGTGTTCTAAAGACCGTTTTGTGAGTGTAGTGTAAGTAAGTGCACCTATCAATCTATAATATAGCGGATATGAGTTCAAGTGTCAATCCTTTAGAGACTCTAACTATTAGTACTTACTAGGTCTCTATCATCTAACCAGTAAATTAAATTTCAATATTGCTAAAACTAATTTAAAGATTAACTAATATAAATTCAAGAATTAACAAGAAAGCAAATTCAATTAATTTAATTAATTCAAGTTTCAACATTGTACCTAGATCTTGTTTCTCCTAGATCTGACATGTGATTTTCTTAAAAATAATCTAATTTATTTTTTAATCTTTCTTGACTAGGAGAATTCTCTACTAAAGTTAATCACTTTCTCAAGGTAATTAACCCTAATCCTGGAATCACCTATTAGAATTTCTTCTCGATAGCATAACCTAAGATTGCATTATTGAATAATTAATTCTTTACACTTTAATTTGAAATCCGAAAAAATCTTGCTAATTATCTCTAATCCTACAATAATCCTCATAAACTATGCCTAAATCTAATCTTATAAGAAATCTCTTGATTCTCTTATAAGATATCAAACTCTAGATTATAACCCATAAAAATAATAACCTAAATCATGAAGCAAACATAGTTGAATGAAGAAAATAATAATTAATACTAATCATATCACATAAATAGATCTAGGTTTCATAAAACCTAAATACAAAGATTCTACTCACTATGCATCTTAAAATAATAATCTAAAATCAAAGTATAGAAAATAATAAAAAGAATCATCATGAAATCCAAAAAAAATTAAATCTTGAAATCTTCTCTTATCCTCGCTTTCTTGATTGTTCTTGGCTTCAAAAACTCTCCCAAAGTCATGCCAAAAAGTTCTTCCAAATAAATCCTAACAAGACTTTATATATGAAGAATTAAAAAAAAATAAGTCAGTTGGAAAAGATACGATCAAGGATATAATTGTGTCTTTTGGTTGTGTAATAATCTATACTTTATGTTTGTCTCTCTCTCTCTCTCTCTCTCTCTCTCTCTCTCTTTTTAACTAGAAACGACACGACTGATGACATGGTTAAGTGTTTTGGTTATGTCTTAGGCTGTAACAGTAGAAAATCAACTCTAATTTTGCCTAGAAATGACACAATTGTGTAGTTCGATTATGTCGATCTTCAAATCTTCGTAATTTGCTCATTTTAGCTCCAATTTGAGTAAAGTTTGTTTCTATCTTTTCGTTTTCTCGCATAGATCATTTCAAAATCTAGAAAACAAATTCTTACTCAATTAAGTATTATTAGCCAAAAATAAATGCAAATATCAAGGAAAATCATAAAAAATCACCAAATAAAATATGTACAATTAGGAACTCATCATACTTCCCCACACTTAAGAATTTGTTTATCCTTAAGCAAATAAATCAAAGAAAAATCAAGACAAAAATTCCTAAGTTAAAAAAAAAAAAATCACTACCTAAGAAATCGGCTAAAATTAACACTTAACCCGGAAAAATTCAACTTACAAACCTAATCAATTTTCTTTAAATAACTTCCTTAACTCTTACACTCAAATCTTTTTTTTTTCTCCAATGTCTAAAGGATACAAAGTACTAAAGTTCATAAGCTAATCTATGTAAATTAAAGTTTAGCCAAATCATTTAATTAAGGATTCACACATTCAAGATCAAATTTAACATCTCGCAAATCAAGAAAGAGTCATAAAAATTTTAACCTAATTAACTAAAATATTTACAACCCTCTCTTCATTCTTGCTAAGTGCTATAATTTAAAGTAAACATATATTACATCCAATCATCGTCTAATCCTCCTCTTAGTTCATGCTTTAGTTAGAAGACTTCAAATTCACTGATAATTGCATTGGCAACAGGAAAGGATCTTGCTCTTCTGACAGACCAAGACTGATCCATACCTATATTAGTTATGGGAAAGATCCTTTCTCTTCTAAAGGACTAAGGCCAATCTATGCCAACTTATTCTTTAAATTTACTTTGGCATTGGCAATGGAATTCAAGCTCACTCTTCTAAGGGGTTTCTCAAAAGACAAATTTCATTTGTTTGTTTACTAAAGATTATAGGGCTTTAAAGTCATCTAAGAGAAAAGTATACCTCAAAGTAAACTTTAAAAATATTCATGACTAACTCCTAACCAATGATGTTGCTCTAATCCTAAATCATAAAGTCTCAAGCTAAATAATCTGTAACTTTACTCCACAAAGATTTCACCTATCAACTCTAGCATTGTGTAATTTAAACATTAAGGATCAAGTATTCAAAGTATATTCAACTTAATGGAAGTTATCAATTTCCAAGTAATTGTAAGTTGATAAAACAATAAAATTGGCTTAAATACGAAAAAATTGGTCTTCTAAGTAGCAAAAGTTTCTATATAATTGTATATTGTCCTTAATGTATGAATTAATTTACATAATATAAAATATAACAATAAAAACCATCATGGGTAAGACGATAGAAAAGTGGGAAAGAAAAACTGATACTCTCTTGAAAATTTGAGTAACACGAATCATCAATGCAAAAAGTCTGAAGTAATCTAAATCAAATGCATTTTTCCACATGAGCTTTAAAGTTCCAAGACCTTAACCTCATAATAAGATTCAATTGACTCTATAATCCTCTTAATCGAAGGCATCATCCATGAAGTCATCCTCATCTTCTCTATATTCTTCATCCTCCTCCTCTTCCTCAGCATCTTCTTTATCCTTGCTCCTTTGTCTTAACTTGTAATTTAGCTTTAGGTACCATATTTATCTTCAAGAGGAAATAAGATTCAAGTCAAATTTCTAATACACCAGAGCTTCCTTACACTTAGAATAAAGAAATAGATAAAAAATCATGATTAAGTGTGGAAAATAAACACTAGAACTCATTGAGGAATTTTGTCAAACACTTAGTATGTATAGAAAATGTAGTTATATTATTGAGAAATCCTTCATGCAATCCTAACAACTATTGTTACAAAAGAAATTCTAAGTATGCTTAAACTCCTAATTCCTCAATGACATTAATCAATAGTACTTGTATGTTTGATGAAACACTAAAGCCCCAAGCGCTAAAATGAAGGATAAGGCATAAAAAGTAATGAAATTTAGCACTTCAACTCAAACATTCAAGAATTGCATGCCTATAGCAATGTACTGTAATTGATATGATCATGTCATGACTCTATGTCTTTCAAACCTAAAGATTAGATCCAATTCAAAAACATGGTTGTGTTCTTCATGTTTACTACTCATCTTCTCAAAACAAAAGTATTGAATACACTCTAATGGTTATCACATGCAAAAGCTACAAATTCTAACTACTCCATTATGCACAAGAGTCTAATCCAAGTAAATTTTTTAGAAAAATTAGAGAAAAATAGGAATCAAGAACTTACTTAGATTCTTAAAGCAGTGAGAGTAGTAGAGATCCTTGAGTTGATGTGAGTTAGTGTGTTGTGTGTGAAAGAAAATGGAGGGAAGAAGGAAGGTATAGGCAAGAGGGGACAGATGAATGTGTTGGGCGAGAGAGCAAAATTGCATAGAGGAAAATGAATGTGCTTGGTGTGAGTTTGTGTATTTATAAAGGCTGTAACACAACCTAAGACACAATCGTATCTTACGATAATGTAATAATCTATGTTGTGGTCATATTTAGATGTTTGGTAACAATATGGTCCGAGACATGATTATGCCTCGTGACAGTGTAACATTCTATAGACCACACACATAAATTGCTTAGAATTCACATGGTCTAAGACATAACTGTATAACAATATGTTTTTATTTATTTACTATTATTATTATTTTTATTTTAATTTATGCATGCCTAAACTAAATACATGAATTCAAAAATAAAATAAATTTAAGGAAACAAAAGTACTAAACTATAAAATGAACCAAAGAAATCTAACGTAAAAGATTAAACTAAAAGGAAAACTTATTATGTTGTACTTATTTTTATTACGTTGTCCCCTTAATCCTTGCCTACTAACTAGTTAGTGGGATTGTTGTATGAGTGACACAACATAAAAGTGAATTTGACCCTAAAATGAAAAATAAAAGCATTATAGTATTGAAATAGACAATAAAAATTACTAAAACAACCTACAAGCTAAAATAAATAACAAAAAAATAAAAATAAATAAAAAATAACTTGGGTTGCCTCTCAAGAGCTCTATAGTTAACATTAATAGCTCGATGAGGTGCATAGGATAGTTACCTTCATCCAAGTGGAGATGGATCTCCATCCTTACCTCATTTTTGAACCCTCCAAACAAGGCTTGAGTTACCCCTTTTTCCGTGTATAGCAAATTCTCTTGTCTAATTGCATAACTTCTACTAAGTTTCTTCTTATTACGCCACTCATCTAACTTACGTTGCTCGAATCTCTTCTTCTTATCCGCTTTTCATTTAGATGGAGTAGTTGTTGGCAACTTTGAGCTCCTCACTACAAAAGCATGTTCTAAACAATCTTCTGGGTGTTTTTTGCTCCAAAACTAGTGGTTTTACTTTGGGAGGCTTTAACTTTCCTTCATTTAGGCTACAAAATGATTCGATCCTTACCTTCACCACATTGGGTTCATTAGCTCCTAAATGAGCTACAACTTCTAATTAATTAAGGGTTTTCACCATTTCTCCATCTCCCACTTCTAAGCAATTGTTCATAGGTTCTTTGACAAGTGTTTTCTACACACATTCAGTAACAATAGCATTAGAAGTATCACCAACATAGATTATACCCTCTGAGTCAAGGGACTTGTGCCTTAAATCTAGATTCTACAAAACAGTTTTCTCATCTTTGACCCTTAAAATGAGCTTATGCTCATTGATATCAAACACAGCCCTAATAATAGCTAGGAAAGGTCTACCTAGAATTAGTGATACTTCGAGATCCTCCTCTATGTCAAGGATAACAAAATCTACAGGGAAAATAAATTTATCAACTCGTACTAAAACATCCTCTATAATGCCTCTAGGATATGTAGTGGACCAATCAGCTAATTGAATGTACATGTGTATTGGTTTAAGTTCTCCTAAACTTAGCTTTTTAAACAACTTAATTGGCATTAGGTTTATATTGGCTCTTAAATCTGTTAAAGCATTATTTACTGACAACTGTCAAAGCACATAAGGTCAAGTAAAACTCCCTGGATCTTGTAATTTCTTTGGTAACATTTTCTAGAATAATATAAAGCATTCCTCGTTCAGTGTAATGATTGAAAGATTCTCTAACTTCCTCTTGTTTGATAGAAGATCTTTGAGGAACTTCACATACTTTGGCATCTACAATAAGACATCAATAAGAGGTAAGTTCACGTGAAGTTGTTTAAAAAGATCGAAGAATTTTTTGAATTACTTGTTGGATCAGGGTAGTCTTGCTTAAGTCATTGTGGATATGGGATGGGTGGCTTATACTCATTCACTTTTAGTGGCTCTGTACTCTCTTTTGATCTTAGCAGTTTTGAACTTTCCTTACCATTGACCTCTACTTCTTTCTCAACTGCTTCCTTATCCTCCTTCTTCTTAACCTGCAGCTCTCTACTACTTCTCAAGGTCACTGCATTAACATGCTCCTTAGGGTTTATATCAATGTTTTCAGGCAGTGATCCTTATTGTCTCTTGTTTAACATCCCAGTGATCTAACCAATCTGATTCTTTAAATTATCGATGGAAGCTCCTTGGTTCCTGTCACGCCCTGAAGCAATAGAGTCATAACAGCCCGGCCGTGTAAACCATTCTAAAATAGAAGTTGACCTTACAACCGCTATCCTAGACCTGATCTACACAAGGCATCCACAACTAACCTGCTTTGAAGTAAACAGTTTGTAATTTAAATAAATTATTTACCTAAGAAAGTGAGGAAATATATATATACGTTATAATTTAGTTATTTCAATTATCGTTTACAATATTTCTCCATAAGATATTTCCTAGTTATTACATTATTCAAAAATGAAAAGTTCTAAAATAAAAGCTTAGACCTTAAAAATATATGTTTATTCTTTAAATGTTTTTCTTCACTCCCTAGGATCTAGCAGTTGCTAGTTTCGAAGTAGTTATATGTCGCTTCTTAGCCAGCACCTGCACGACGTCTATAGGGATGTGAGCAACCACAGCTCAGTAAGTTAGGATAGAGGACTTAAAATTATACCATAAACACAACAAGGTTATCAATCAAATTATTAAGTGCAATGCATGTGCAAGCAAATGCCATCGCACGACGTTGTCTGGCCTGTCGTGAGATTAGAGAAATTGCTCCCGCTCTAATCTGGGTTGAGGAGTTGCCGTTCATGCAACAGCTCACGACCAAACCCAGGCTTGTGTAATGGAGACCTTGCTCCTCCCATAACTACATTCGAATCACTGAATTCACCCTCACCGTAACCTCCTCACCTATCACTTAGTTCGACTGAGGATGAAGAAGGAACCATCATGCAATCCTGCGCTATCCCTTTCAAAGAGGTCGATATTTGGCTAGAGAATCCTAGGTTTCCCCTAATGGGTTGCCATGCATGTCCAATTATGATTACTGGTCGTATATTTGATTAAGTCCAGTTTAGGGTGATCAATTATTTCATACAATTCATACAATACATGCCAAAATAACAAACAGAATCATAGCATCACCCATAATTAAGCACATGCACACAATCAACTATCTAATAAGCACAACCAAGCATAATCTCAAGCCTCCAAAGTACAGGAATGTATTAATCCCAACTTACCTCGACTCCTCGCTCACTCACTCGAGGTTCGACTTGCTCAGGCCATCACCGATCATCCCAATAACACAAACGTAGTTTCAGTTTTTCATATAACTATTATAGGTTCATTTTATCCTATAACGCTTATTGTTATGTTTTGTTTAGGGTTTAATATGCCTAATTATCTAGGTCTTAAGTCTTTTACAATTATTCTAGGTTTGGGGTTAGATTCAGGTTCGGTTTCCGCATCGATTTCTAAATTAGATTATAGTTCGATTTCTAAATTAGGTTATAGTTCGATTTCTAAGTAGTGTTTTATACTCTAACCCTAAAAATTCGTTTCAACCCATAATAAGAAATTAATCACATTACTTTTCGATCTCCTAAATATCATCATTACTCTTGTTAGTATTTTATTTCACCCGGTACACTTAAATCCTTATTAGTGTATTGAATTTACTCCTGATGTGAGAAATTTGTACATTTTTCATATAATTACATAAATTCAAGTCTTCTATCGGTTTTATTATATATTCCTATTATTTATATAACATATATTTTTATCCTAATATTTTCTATTTATTATGTTTCCAATAAATACATATTATGTATTATCACCTATTATATATATAATACACTTTTAATATTTCTATCACTTTAATTATCATCTCTGAACATCAATTATCATTTTAAAATGTCTAAATTCATCCTAAATCAGATTTTACTACTAATTACCCTAATTTACAAAATTAACTTAAAATTTACTATTTTTCCCTATTACTCATTTACTACATAATTAACCTGATAATTAAATCTAACACCCTAAATGCTACAAGTATCATACTCCATCAGATTTTAACATCCTAAAACATGTACTTATTCACTAAATCAATAATTAACCATTTAATTACTTTATTAACCCTAAATTACCCATTTTATGCCTTATTTTAAGGCCTAAAAATTATCTAAAAATTTCAAAAATTAATTTTTGAAAATAGGCTTCATAGCACTGTTCTATATGATCTAAGTAGTCTACATAAAAATTTTGGATTCAAAACTACACTCCTAAGGTCATTTATTTCTAAACCGAAACATGTTCGGTTTTGCATGATTTCTTAAAGATCCTATATCACGAGACATATTTTCATCAAAATAATATTTTTCCTAAAAACTAAATACAAAAATATCCTAGAATAACAAAATTCACAATTTTCTAATAATATTTACTATTTTTAAAAAATTACACAAAAATTGGGTTGGAATTCGAACTCACCAATCTAGGTAGCTCCGGCAACCGCCGGCCACCATGGCCTTATCAACCAATCTGGGCGCTGTCACCACCGTGTGGTGGTGGCCGTCTACTCCCAACTGCTCGTCTAGTGTGAGTTCCCTTTAAAAGCCCTAATTGCACAGTTTTTCCTTTTTTTTTTTTTTCTAACCCTAATTTTTCTCTCAATTTTCACATACCCCTAATTTTCTCTAATTTCTAACTGTCCAAATGAGCTTCTGAATTTTTCTTGCTATTTATAGAGCTTTAAGGAAATTATTGTACAATAAATTAGACAAGACATTGTCCAAATTCCTTAATTTTTGGCTTTTGAGTTGCCCTAATTTAATTGGATGATTTTTTTCTTATTTTTCCCAGCTGCCACGACCCAAGTTTGGATCATTCCTTATTTTTCCTGATTTTTCTTGATTTTTTCTTAATTAATTATGAATTTTCTTTAAGTATTTAATATTATTTTAGCACATTTCGTATATTTTAAGTAATTACGCGTATTTATACCTATATGTAAATTCATATATAGTATAAATAAATATTCCTAAATATTATTTAGGTCATTTTATGATTTTTAGTATACATATAATTTATCTCTAGCAATTTGTTAATTATCGAAATGCATTTTACGCATTTTCGATAAATGATGAGTTATATACTTAAAATTTGAAAATTTTATAGTCTTTTATTTTATTGCTTATTTTCTTAAATTCAAACTTACGGGATCATTTTACTAATATTTCTAGCTTTACTTTATAATTTAGACTTGATCGGATCTTTCAGCCGATCGAAACCTTGAGGGACTGGTTATGGGGCTTACAGTTCCTTAAAGAGGCTTCTGTTTATTACATTCAAGACTCGTTAGATTGAATGTATTTTTCTAAGAGACTCTCTAACTTCTTCTTTGGAGTGGGTAGGGGTACTGCTGGTTGTTGAAACCTTGGTGGAGGCAAATTTAGTCTTTTTTGGGGTTGATTCCTTATCTACCATTGTTGACTTTGACTCTAATCCTAACCTCCCCATGAAAGATTAGGGTAATCTCTCTACCCCGACTTGTAGGTGTTACTATAAGGATTATACTGGGGTCTTGTAAGTTTCCTTAGAAAATCAACTTGTTCTGCGTACTTACAACCTACAATCCTCTCTTAGATGAAGTTATTGGGGTTAAATCATGGTTGTTGTGAACCAGTCAAGAGGGATTCAATTTTCTTACTCAACATCTTTACTTGAGTGGCTAGAGATTGTATAGTGTTGAGCTAAAAAATGCTTGTAACTTTTTGCTTCTCCCTTAGGTTCTCCCATTGGTAATTATTCATAGCCATACCATCTATGAAAGCTTGGACTTCCTTAGGTGTCTTAGTGTTAAGTGTACCTACAATTACTGCGTCTATCATTTGCTTAGTAAAAGGGTTGAGACCATTGTAGAAGGTTTGCATTTCCATCTAACGAGGGACCGTGATGTGGACACCGCCTTACCAAGTCCTTAAAGCATTCCCACGTGATGTCAACTCTAAGCTTTGCAGTTTTCGTAGGCAAAAAATACTTCTCTAAGAATTTTTCCACCACTTCATTCTAGATTTTGATTGAATTTTGTTACCAAGCAATTCAACCACTACTTAGCTCAACTATGCAAAGAAAATGGAAAGAGGCACAACCAGATAACATCATCAGTTGCCCCGTTAATCTTGAAAGTATCATATATTTCTAAAAAACTGGAAATATGTGTATTGGGATCTTCATCTTAGAGGTTGTCAAATTGTACAAACTGCAGCACTATTTGAATAACGTTTAGCTTAATCTCAAAGTTATTGGTTACAACAGTTGGCTAATTAATGCAGGACTAGGTACCACTTAACTACAGTTGGGAGTAGTCCAACGTAGTTTAATTATGTTCCTCATTGTTGACCATGATGTCGTCAGGTAAGCTCTTGTGATCAAATTCTTATTTTACCACTTAATCTTTGACTTCGCCCTCTACTAGACAAATGATAGACACAACAGTCGGAGGTACAGAGGTACACTTAATACTAAGACGCCTGAAGAAGTCCAGGCTCTGATAGAAGGCATGGCCATGAATAATTACTAGTAGGAGAACATAAGGGGGAAGAAAAAAGTCACAGGTGTATTTAAGCTCAATGTTGTACAGTCTCTAGCCACTCAGGTGGAGATGTTGAGTAAAAAAAATGAATCGCTCTCAATTGGTTCACAACAACCACAATGTAGCTTTAACAACTTTATCTAGGACAGGATTGTAGGTTATGAGCAGATAGAACAGGTTGATTTTCTAAGGAAACCTACAAAACCCCAATATAATCCCTATGGAAATGGCTACAACCCAGGGTAAAGAGACAACCCTAACTTTCATAGGGAGGTCAAAATCAAAGTCAAGGTCAATAATGGTAGATAAGGAATTAACCCCAGCAAAGACCAAATTTGCCTCTACTAGGGTTTCAATAACTGGTAGCACCTCCACCTACTCTAGAGAAGAAGTTAGAAAGCCTCTTGGAAAAATATGTTTAATCTAACGAGGGTCAAATGCAACAAATAGAGGCCTCTCTAAGGAACCAAGAAGCCTACATCCACAACCTGGAGAATCAGATTGGCCAGATTGTCAGGATGTTAAATGAGAGACAACAAGGATCACTACCAGAGAACACAGAAACAAATCCTAGAGAACAAGTGAAGGTAATGACTCTCCAAAGTGAAAGAGACTTGCAAGATGAAAATAAGAAGAATGAGAAAATCTAATGAATCTACTAAGGCATAAGAAGAGAAGATCCTAGATTAGCCCAAAGTCAAGGAATATTAACCTTCAATTCCTTATCCTTAGTGCTTGAAACAAAAGCACAATGATCAATAGTTTAGTAAATTCCTCGACCTTTTTGAACAACTAGATATAAACTTACCACTTGTTGATACTCTTTCACAAATGCCAAAATATGCTAAGCTCTTAAAGGACTTATTGTCTAACAAAAGAAAGCTGGAAGAGATCTCAATAGTAACTCTTAGTGAGGAATGCTCAACCTTGTTGTAGAAAAAGTTGCCAAAGAAGCTTAAGGATCTAGGGAGTTTTATTATCCTATGTATTTTTGGAAATTTTCTTGTTGATAAAGCTTTAGTAGAAATAGGGGCTAGCATTAATCTTATGCCATATAAGCTATTTAAAAGGTTAAGGTTAAGTGAACCTAAGTCTACACGGATGAGTCTTTAGTTAGTAGATAGGTCTGTTGCCTACCTTAGAGGAATTATTGAGGATGTTTTAGTCCAGGTTGATAAATTCATTTTTCTAATAGATTTTGTTATCTTAGACATAGACGAGGATTGTGAGATACCACTTATATTAGGATGCCCCTTTTTAGCGACCACTCGAGCTGTTATTGATGTTAGTGAAGGGAAACTAATATTAAGGGTAGGAGATGAAAAGATAATTTTTAAGGCTTCCAAAGCCATGACTAAATCTATTGACTAAGATGAAACTTGTTATTGGTTATATGTCACTGACTTTTTCGTTTCTAACTATTTGCAGGAGATATTGACAAAGGATTCATTAGAGTAATGTTTGTCAAAAGGAGAAGACAAAGTAATCGACCCTAAATTTAATATAGTAGTTGCACAATTGGAGGCGATTAAATCAGTTGAAGCAAGCGTAGGTTTTGAACAAATTAAGAGGGAAAAGGAGGTAAGGTTAAAGCCCTCAATCAAAGACCCACCAATACTTGAGTTGAAGCTGCTGCTAGATTACTTAGAGTACACCTTCTTAGAGAAAGATTCGAAGTTACTAGTAATAATCGCCTCAGATTTGGGAGAGGATCAGAAGGATAAACTTTTAGAAGTGTTGAGGAAGCATAAGAGGGCATTGGCATGGAAAATTTTAGAAAAAAAGTGGATAAGTCCCTCCTTTTTCACCCACAAAATTTTGATAAAGGAGAATCTTAAAACAGTAGTGCAACCCTAATGATATCTTAACCTAAACATGAAAGAAGTGGTTAAGGCAAAGGTAATAAGTTGTTGGACATAAGGAGGGTATATCTCTTATCCGATAGTGTATGGGTAAGTCTGGTTCAAGTAGTCCTAAAGAAGGGCGGCATGACAGTCATTCCCAATTAGAAGAATGAGCTAATTCCGAAGAAAACAGTAACTGGGTGGCACATGTGCATTGATTACCAAAAATTGAATGATGCCATACAAAAAGATCATTTTCATCTTCCATTTGTAGATTGGATGCTAGAAAGACTAGCTGGGCAAATGTAATATTACTTCTTAGATGGTCTATTAGGATATTTTCAAATACCAATTGCACTAGAAGATTAAGAAAAGACCACATTTACATGTCCATATGGTACATTTGCTTATAAGCGAATACCATTTGGGCTCTGCAATGCACTAGCCGCTTTTTAGAGGTACATGATGGCCATTTTTGAAGACTTGGTTGAGGATATATGGAAGTTTTCATGGATGATTTTTTGGTGTTTGGGGATTCGTTCGAGCACTACTTATAGAATCTAGAGAAGGTCTTAATATGATGCGAAGAAACCAATTTGGTTCTTAATTGGGAAAAATGTCATTTTGTGGTTTAGGAGGTATTGTTCTTGGGCACAAAATTTCAAAAAGAGGTATTGAGGTAGATAATGCAAAGATTGACACTATTGTTAAGCTACCACCCCCAACTTCAATGAAGGCAATTAGAAGTTTTCTTAGACATGCAAGGTTTTATAGGTGATTCATCAAGGATTTCTCTAAGATTGCCAAACCATTAACCTGATTGCTAGAGAAGAATGTGCCCTTTGAATTTTCCTAGGAATGCAAGAATGCATTTTACACCCTTAAGGATAAGCTTACAAATGCTTTGATAATGGTGCCCCCTAATTAGAGCCTTCCTTTTGAGTTAATGTGTGATGCTAGTGACTATGCGATGAGAGTTGTCTTAGGTCAAAGAAAGGATAAACACTTTCAACTTATCTACTACACTAGCAAAACTTTAACTGAAGCTCAAGAAATTATACAACAACTGAAAACAAATTTGCTAGTTGTTGTCTTTACTTTTGATAAATTTTGCTCTTATCTGATCTTATCTAAAGTAGTCGTTTATATTGACCACTCTACTCTTAGGTATTTGTTGACCAAGATAGACGCCAAGCCATGCTTAATCATGTGGATCTTGCTCCTTCAGGAGTTTGATATAAAGATCCATGACAAGAGGGGCGTAGAAAACCTAACGATGGATCCCTTGTTGAGGTTGGAGAATCTGAAATTGGAAAAGCTAGTAAAGCATGAGATTAATGATGAGTTTCCTAAAGAAAGGCTATACACCATCAATAAGGTAGTTGATCTCAATACTCCATAGTTTACTGACTTTTCTAATTATTTAGTTGCCAAAATTCTTCCCAAAGGGTTTTCACATCAACAAAAGAAGAAATTATTCTCAAACCTGAAATACTACTTTTGGGAAGACCCTTATCTTTTTCAAGTACGTATAGATCACATGATTAGAAGGTGTATTTCACACCTTGAGAGATGGCAAATACTTAAGCATTGCCATGTAGGGCTAATTAAAGGACATCATAGTGCCAATTGTATGACTCATAGAGTTTTAAAGGTAGGATTTTATTGGCCTACTATCTTCAAGGATGCTTAGAAGTTTGTTAAGCTTTGTGAAAGCTATCAAAAATTGGGCAACATCTCTTAAAGGGATGAGATGCCCTAAAACCCCATCTTAGTATGTAAAATTTTTTATATATAGGGCATGGACTTTATGGGCCCACTTCCAAATTCAAATGGGAATAAATACATTTTAGTGGCTATTGATTACATTTCTAAGTGGGTTGAGGCTCAAGCTCTGCCTACCAATGATGTTAGGGTAGTCATTAAATTCTTGAAGAAAATCTTCTCCTAATTTGGCACTTCTAGAGCGATAATAATAACCAAGATACACACTTTTGTAACACTTAGCTCGATAAGGTGTTGAAGCGTTATGGTATAATTCATAAGATAGCAACTTTGCATCATCCATAGGTAAGTGGCCAAGTGGAAGTAGCCAATAAGGACTTAAAGAGAATTTTAGAAAAGACAATAGAGCATCATAAGAAGGATTGGTCAAACAAGGTAGACAATGCTCTATAGGTACATAGGACAACTTATAAAACACCAATTAGCATTACTCCATATAGACTGGTGTACAAAAAAGCATGTCATCTCCTAGTGGAGATTGAACACAAAGTGCTTTGGGCAATTAAAACTGTTAACCTAGATTTTGAGGTTACAGGAAATCATAGGAAACTCTAGTTGAACGAGCTTAGCAAATGGCTTGATTTAGCCTATGAAAATTCCTAAATCTATAAGGAGAGGACCAAGAGATATCATGATTAGCGGATAAAGGGAAGATGGACTTTTCAAGAAGGGGACCAAGTCCTCTTATACAATTCTCAACTCCATCTATTCCTTAGTAAGCTAAAGTCCAAGTGGTCCAGGCCTTTCATGATCACATGGGTTTTTCCCTATAGAGCGATTAAAGTCATACATCCTGAAAAAGGTATATTTAAAGTTAATGGTCAACATTTGAAGCTTTATGTAGGAGGAGAGCTTAAAAGCCATGAACTCGAGGAGTTGTGACTCCTTGACACAATTTACAAGTAAGTTCAATTTTCTCGTCCCATCGAGCTATCAACGTTAAACATAGCATTCAAGGGAGGTAACCAAGTTATTCTTACATTTTAGCTAGTAGGTTATTTTAGTAGTTTTTATTGTTTATCTTAGCACTTTAACACTTTTATTTTTCATTTTAAGGTCAACTTTACTTTTATGTTACCCTACGCATATGACAATCCTGCTAGCCAGTTAGCAAGCAAGGGTCAAGGGGACAGTGTCCCTTACAGGGTTTCTAAAGTAGCGTCTTGGAAGCTAAACGAAATTTTAAAATTGATAAGTGCAATATAATAAGTTTTCCTTTTAGTTTAATCTTTTGCATTAGATTTATTTGGTTCAATTTTTTTTTAGTTTAATACTTTTGTTTCTTTAAGTTTATTTTATTTTTTGAATTCATGCATTTAGGTTAAGCATGCATAAATTAAAATAAAAAATAATAATAATAAATTTTCAAAAGTTAAAAAAAAAAAACAAATTATTACACGGTCATAGGACATAGCCTGCGGTACGATTGATACAGGACTGCAAGATACGATCATGTCTAGGGTTGTATCATGGCGAGTATATAAAAGCTTAGCTCTTAATTGACCATCATTCATCCTCGCATTTTCTCTCTTATATCCAGCACTATTAACACGATCCTAAACCCCTCTTACTCACGCCTTCCTTCTTCCCTCCATTTTCTTCCACACACAATACACTAACTTACATCACTTCAAGTATCTCTACTACTCTCACTACTTCAATAATCCAAGTTCTTAATTCATCTTTTTCTCTAATTTTTTTGAAGAATTTACTTAGATTAGACTCTTGCGCATGTTGGAGTAAGTTAGAATTCGAAGCTTTTTGCATGTGTTTTTTTTTTTTTTTTTTGTAATTCTTGGAGTGTGTTCATGACCTATGTTTTGAGAAGATGGATTGTAAATGTAAAGAACATGATCATGCTCTTAGGTGCTCAACTAGGATTTTAAAAGACACGATCGTTAACATAATTGTGTAGATTATCATGCATGTCAAGTGTAGAATACTTTCTTTGCCATGATAGGGCTTTACTTTCTTTTGCACATGGCGTTGAATTAGTGTGAGATCTTGCACTTTGGATGTTAGAAAACATATGAATCATCCATTTGACATGTTTAAACCTTTTTGTGTAATATGGGTTTATGTGAGTGTGAAAGACTTCCTTCAAATTCTCAAAGAAAATCGTATGCTTACCATGTGTTTAGTAAAATGCCTAAATGAGTTTTATTGTGTTTTCTTCCATAGTTAGGCTTAGCTTTTACATTATTTGTTAGTCTAAGTGTAGGGAAAGCATCAGTGTCTATTTCTTGAGTATTAATTTCTTTCTCTCTTATAGAAAATGGCACTAAGGAAAAAGTTGGATGTAAGGTGTAAGGGCAAAGAGCTTGCTTCATCGTCATCTCACTTACCGCCATCTCCTAGCCCACTAGCGGCCATCAATCTTCCCATTCATCTAATGTTGCATTTTACCTCAAATGTGGCCTTGGATTGATTTCAACATCTCTAATCATGTATATTTTTTGAAACATTATATCCTGATTGGGGTGTTATTGAAGAACTCCACTTATTCAAGCAAATCTAAGACATGGTTTCCATTGAGCTATAGGAACAACTATTCACATGCCAAGCTCTTGTTTACTATGATCTCACACTCAAGTTCCTTTACACATACAAAATAGACAAGCCTTCAAATTGCTTTGGACCATAAAAGAAAATACATTTTCGGATGAACAATCACCCATATTTAATAACGGTTGCTACATTTGGATCTTATTTGGGCTTATATTCGAAAGAGTATGTACATACTAAAGAGTTTCTTCGGCTTCCAATTAAGTTACCTGATGGAGTTTCCTTATTTACGTTTTGGCAAAATATTGCTAGTGGAAGACCCTACCAAGCTAAGTCTAGTAAAGCGTCTTGCTTGCGACATCTTGAGTATGGCATGATTCACTGGTTGATATCTCATACAATTACCTACTGAGGCAAGCAACTAGCATTTGTGCACATAGGCAAATATGTTGTGGATGTTATGTCACTTTATTAGCTCGTGGAATGGGGGTTTTGGTGAGAAGATTACCTAACATGACTTTGGTTGGGGAAATGAGGCCAATAAGGAAAGAGACTTTTAAAAACATGCATATGAACTTAAGTGCATCCGAAAGGCATGAAAGAGCAAGTTCTAGTGCAAGTTAAGGGTCAAGCACCCAGCTTGATCGGATTGAAAAAATGTTGGAAGATATGAGTTTTGGGTAAACTAAGTTGGAGTCTAAGATGAACAAGGTCATGGTTAGATAAAATTACCTTCTGCAATACTTCTATAATGTGGCGAGCATGAACAACTTGAAGATTCCTGATGTTTTCAACGTTGATGTCTCATCATCTTCAAAAGATGATGTCACTCGAGAGTCCAACAGCGAAGAAGAGGCCGAAGAAGAAAGCTCTAAGGAGGACGGTGCTCAGGTGGAGAGTTCAGCTAAGGAAGTTAATGATGAAGAGGATAATAAAGATCCGAATTTTCAGGAAAATGATGACAATTTCATGGATGATGATTAAGGGGGTGCAATTATTTGTCTTTTCCTTTTTGATTGCTTAGGATGTACTTAAGTTCATAGGGCTAGATTTCTTTTATAGACTTTCTCGTTGTCTTTTCCTTTAGGATTTTCTTTTGTTTTTCTTTGTTCTATTTTTTTTTTCTTTCTTTCTTTCATGTTTTCTTTTTGTTGTTTTAATGGAATGACAATGTTAGTTGTTTCTTTATGCTGGAACTGAAGGTTGAAGCTTTTACATGGACATGTTTAGTTTTTGCGTTTGCAAATTTGGCGTAGTTACTTCATAACTTATGGCTTTTTATGCATTTGTATTACTCAAATTTTCAAGGGAGTATCAATTTTTCGTTCCTACTTGTATATCATCTTAACCATGGTTGTTTTTATCGATATCTTTTCTATTATGTGACTTAATTCATCCATTAGGGACAATGTATGGTTTTAAGTGTGGGGAAAGGGATATAGAAATTTACTTAGGAGACCAATTTTTTCGTATTTAACCTAATTTTATTGTTTTATCGACTTATAATTATTTGAAAATTGATAACTTCCAATGAGATGAACATAATTTGAATACTTGATATTTAATGTTTGATTTACATAAAGCTAGAGTTGATTAGTGAAATTTTTGTGGAGTGAAGTTAAGGATTATTTAGCCTAGGATTTTAGAACTTAGAATTAGAGTAACATCACTGGTTAGGAGTTAGTTATGATTATTTTCAAAACTTAATCCAATGTATACTTTTCTCTTAAATGACTTTAGAGCCTTATAATCCTTAGTAAAAAAAACATATGAAATTTGTCTTTTGAGCAACCCTAGAAAAGTTGGAATAGTTGGAGGTACAAAATGGAAAAAGAAAAAAGAAAAAAAAAGGGGCAAAATTGATAAGAATTCACCTTGGTCTCTCAAAAGAGTGAGGTTCAATTCCACTGTCAATGCTAAAGTAAACTTAAGGAATTAGTTAGTATGGATCAGCCTTGGTTCGTCAGAAGAGAAAGGTTCTTTCCCACCACCAATATGAAGGCTAGGTTGGTATGGATCGGTCTTAATCCAGCAGAAGAGCGAGATCCTTTCCTGTTACCAATACAATTGTCCTTGAATAATGTGCTTAGCATGAATTAAAGAGATGATCAGAAAATGAGTAGATGTAATATGTATTTACTCTGAATTATAGCACTTAGCGAGATTGAAGAGAAGGTTGTATACATTTTAATTAAGTAAGTTAAAATCTTTATGACTTTTTCCTTATTAGTAAGATGTTAAATTTGATCTTGGGTAAGGAATCCTTGATTAAATGGTTTGGTTAAACTTTAATTTACATATATTAGCTTGTGAACTCTTGTACTCTATGTCCTTTAGACATTAGAAAAAAGAATAAGTATAAGAGTTAAGAAAGTTATTTAAAGAAAATTTATTAGATTTGCAAGTTAAGTGTTTTCACATTAAGTATAATTTTTTAATGGTTTCCTAGGCAGTGATAATTTTTAACATAAGAATTCTTGTCTTGATTTTTCTTTGTATTATTTGCTTGAGATTAAGCAAATTCTTAAGTGTGGAGAAATTTGATGAATTCCTAATTGCACATATTTTATTTAGTACTTTTTGATAATTTTTCTTAATATTTGAGTTTATTTTTAGATAATAATTCTCAATTAAGTAAAATTTTTTTTTCTAGGTTTTGAAATGATCTACATGAGAAAATGAGAAGATAAAAACAAATTTCACTTAAATCAAAGTTAAAATGAGCAAATTATAAAAGTTTGAAGATTAATACAGCCGAACGACATGATTATATCGTTTCCAAGCAAATTTGGAGTTGATTTTCAACTGTCATAGCTTAGGACATAACCAAAAGATACGATCATGTTTTCAATCATATCGTTTTTAGGTTTTAAAAAAAAAAAAGGACAAACATGAAGCACAGATTGTTATATGACCAAAAGACATGGTTCTATCCTCGGTCATGTCTTTTCCAACAGACCTATTTTTTTTCAGCTCTTCATATATAAAGCCTTGTTAGGATTTATTTTAGAAGAACATTTTTGCACGACTTTGAGGAAGTTTTTTAAGCCAAGAAAGCCAAGAAGAATTAAGAAAGCGGGGAGGAAAAGATTTCAAGATTTAATTTTATTTCTTGATGCTTTTTTCTACTCTTTTCTATACTTTGATTTTAAATTATTATTTTAGGATATGTATTGAGTAAAATCTTAGTATCTAGGTTTTGTGGAACCTAAATCTATTTATGTGATATGATTAGTATTTGATTAATTTAATTTTTTATTATTTTCTTGATTCAATTATGTATACTTCATGATTTAGGTTATTATTTCCATGGGTAATAATCTAGAGTTTGATATCTTCTAGGAGAATTGAGAGATTTCTTATAAGATTAGATCTAGGCATATTTGATGAGAATTGTTATTAGATTAAAGATAATTTGCAAGATTCTTCTAGAAATTTTAAGTTAAAGTGTAGAGAATTTGTTGTTAAATAATGCAATCTTAGGTCATGCTATTGGAAAGAGATTCTAATAGGTGATTTTAGGGTTAGGGTTAATTGGCTTAAGAAAGTTATTAACTTTAGTAGAGAATTCTCCCGGTAAAAAAAGATTAAAGAATAAATTATATTATCTTTAGGAAAATCACATATTAAATCTAGGTAAAACAAAATCTAAGTACAACATTGAATTTTGAATTAATTGAATTGTTTTCTTGTTAATTCTTGAATTACATCTTAGTTAATCTTTAAATTAGTTTTAGTAATAATTTAGATTACTTCTTTAAGTTTATTGAAATTTAAATTGCCGGTTAGGTAATAAAGATCTAGTGGGTAATAATAATTGTACTAGTCCCTATGGGATCAATATTCGGACTTATATTTGTTATATTATAAACTGATAAGTGCACTTGCCTACATTAAATTTTTGAAAAAAAAAAAAAAAAAGACAAACATGAAGCATAGATTGTTACACGACCAAAAAACATGGTTCTATCCTCGGTTGTGTCTTTTCTAACAGACCTATTTTTTTTTTTTAAGCTCTTTATATATAAAGCCTTGTTAGGATTTATTTTAGAAGAACTTTTTGGTACGACTTTGAGGAAGTTTTTGAAGTTAAGAAAGCGAGGAGAAGAGAAGATTTTAAGATTTAATTTTATTTCATGATGCTTTTTTCTACCCTTTTCTATACTGTGATTTTACATTATTAATTTAAGATGCGTAGTGAGTAGAATCTTGATATTTAGGTTTTGTAGAACCTAGATCTATTCATGTGATATGATTAGTATTTGATTAATTTAGTTCTTTATTATTTTCTTAATTCAACTATGTATAGTTCATGATTTAGGTTTTATTTATATGGGTAATAATCTAGAGTTTGATATCTTATAAGATAATCGAAAGATTTCTTATAAAATTAAATCTAGGTATAGTTTATGAGAATTGTTACAAGACTATAGATAATTTACAAGATTTTTCAGTAAATTTTAAATTAAAGCATAGAGAATTTGTTGTTCGATGATACGATCTTAAGTTATGCTATTGAGAAGAGATTTTAATAAGTGATTTTAAGATTAAGGTTAACTGAATTAAGAAAGTAATTAACTTTAGTAGAGAATTCTCCCAATTAAGAAAGATTAAAGGATAAATTAAATTATCTTTAGGAAAATCACATGTTAGATTTAGAGGAAACGAGATCTAAGTATAATGTTGAATCTTGAATTAATTGAATTGCTTTAGTGTTAATTCTTGAATTGCATCTTAGTTAATCTTTAAATTAGTTTTAGTAATAATTTAAAATACTTCTTTAAGTTTCTTGAAATTTAAATTGCCGATTAAATAATAAAAATCTAATAAGTACTAGTAATTGTACTAATCCCTATGGGATTGACATTCGGACTTATATCCGCTATATTATAAACTAATAGGTGCACTTGCTTACACTAAGTTTTCGACATCTACAATAAAACATCAACAAGAGGTAAGTTATGTAAGCCCCATAACCAGTCACTTAAGGTTCCGATCGGTTGAAAGATCCGATCGAGCCTAAATTATAAGAAAAGTGAGAAATATTAATAAAAATGATCCCGTAAGTTCGAATTTAAGAAAATAAGTAATAAAATAAAAGAATATAAAATTTTTAAATTTTAAGTATATAACTCGTTATTTATCGAAAATGCGTAAAATGTATTCCGATAATTAACGAATTGCTAGAAATAAATTATATGTATACTAAAAATCATAGAATGACCTAAATAAAATTTAAGATTATTTATTTGCACTATATATGAATTTACATGTAGATAGAAATATGCGTAATTACTTAAAATATGCGAAATGTACTAAAATAATAATAAATAATTAAAGAAAATTCATAATTAATTAAGGAAAAATAAAGAGAAATTAGAAAAAGCAATGAATTATCCAGATTTGGGTCGTGGAAGCTGGGGAAAATAAGAAAAAAATTAGCCAATTAAATTTGAACAATACAAAAAGCAAATTAGAAAAAGATAAGGTAGTTGTCAAATCAATTTAATGTATAATAATTTCTCTAATACTCTATAAATAGCAAGAAAATTTCGGAAGCACATTTGATTAGTTTGGAGAGTGAGAAAAATAGAGAGAGGTGAGATTAAGAGCAAATTAAGGTTTTAGAAAAAATCACAAAAAATCTGTATAGTGAGAAAAAATCTAAGGAGCACCCAGATCCAACGAGCAGTTAGGAGTGGACAGCCACTACCATTGCACGGTGGTGGCAGCGCCCAGGTAGGCTGACACATCCATGGCCATCAATGGTGGCCGGAGCTACCCAAACCGGTGAGTTCGATTTCTAACCCGATTTTGTTTAATTTTGTAAAAATATTAAATATTCTTAGAAAATTATGAAACTCGTTATTATAGAATATTTTTGTATGTGATTTTTAGAAAAAAATATTATTTTGATGAAAATATGTCCCGTGATATCTAGTCCTTAAGAAAATCATACAAAATCTAGCATGTTTCGGTTTAGAAATAAATGACCTTAAGAGTGTATTTTTTAGCCCAAAATTTTTGTGTAGACTACTTAGATGATATAGAATAGTGCTATGAAGCTCATTTTTAAAAATTAATTTTTGAAATTTTTAGACCTTAAAATGAGGCATAAAATGGGTAATTTATGGTTAATTAAGTAATTAAATAGTTAATTACTGATTTAGTCAATAATTATATGTTTTAGGATGTTGAAATTTGATGAAGTATGATACTTTTAGCATTTAAGGTGTTGGATATAATTATTAGGCTAATTATGTAGTAAATAAGTAATAGAGAAAAATAGTAAATTTTAAGTTAATTTTGTAAATTAGGATAATTAGGTATAAAATCTAATTTAAGATGAATTTAGACATTTTGAAATGATAATTGATGTTGGGAGATAGTAATTAGAATGATAGAAATATTAGATATGTATTATGTACATGATAAGTGATAGTATATAATATGTAAATATTGGAAATATAATAAATAGAAGATATTAGAATAAAAATTGATATTATATAAATAATAGGGATATATAACAAATCCAATAGAAATCTTAAATTTATGTAATTATATGAAAAATATAAAAATTTCTCACATCAAGAATAAATTCGGTACTCTAATAAGGATTTAAGTGTATTGGGTGAAATAAAATACTGATTAGGGGTAACTATGGTATTTAGGATATCTAGAAGTAATGGGATTAATTTCACATTATGAGTTGAAACGAGTTTCTAGGGTTCAAGTATAGGATAACCAAATTTAGAAATCGAACTATAACCAAATTTAGAAATCGATGCGGAAACTGAACCCAAACCTAACTCCAAACTCAGAATAATTGTAAAAGATTTGAGAACTTAGATAATTGGACATATTAAACCTTAAGCTAAAGATAATAATAAGTGTTATAGGATAAAAACTAATCTATAATAGCTATATAAAAACTGAGACAACATTGGTGTTATAGGGATGATCGGCAATGACCTCAGCGAGTTGGACCTCAAGTGAGTAAGCGAGGAGTCAAGGTAAGTTGGGATTAATACGTTGCTGTATTTTGGAGGCTTAAGATTATACTTGGTTGTGCTTGTTAAATAGTTGGTTGTGTGCATGTGCTTAATTATGAGTGATGCTATAATTATATTTGTTGTTCTAACTTGTACTGTATAATTTGTATGAAATGATTTGTCACCCTAAACTAGACCTAATCAAATATATGACCTGTAATCATAATCGGACCTGCATGGTAACCCATTAGGGGAAACTTAAGATTCTCCAGCCAAATACCGACCCCTTCGAAAAGGATAGTGCTGGATAGCATAATGGTCCCTTCTTTATCCTTAGTCAAACTAAGTGATAGGAGAAGAGGTCGCAACGAAGGTAAAGTCAATGGTTCGAAGGTAGTCATGGGAGGAGCGGTGTCTCCATTGCATAAGCCTGGGTTTGGTTGTGACCTGTTACATTAATAGCAACTCCTCAACCCGGATTAGAGCGGGCGCAATTTCTCTAATCTCATGACGGGTCGGACAACGTCATGCGATGACATTTGCTTAAACATGCATTGCACCTAATAAGTTGGTTGATAACCTTGTTGTGTTTATGGTATAGTTTTAAGTCCTCCATTCTAACTTACTAAGCTGTGGTTGCTCATATTCTTATAAACGTTGTGCAGGTGTTAGTTAAGAAGCAGCTTACAACTACTCTGAAGCTAGCAACTGCTGGATTATAGGGAGTGAGGAAAAACATTTGAAGAATAAACATATATTTTTAAGGTCTAAGCTTTTATTTTAGAAATTTTCATTTCTAAATAATGTAATAACTAGGAAATATATTATGGTGAAATATTGTAAACGTTAATTTTAATAACTGAATTATAGTGTATATATATATATATATTTTCTCACTTTCTTAGATAAATAATTTATTTAAATTACAAACTGTTTACTTCAAAGCGAGTTAGTCGTAGACGCCTTATGTAGATTAGGTCTATGATAGCAGTTGTAAGGCCAACTTTTATCTTAGAATAGTTTACACGGCGAGACTGTTACGATTTTACCGCTTCGCGGCGTGACAATTTCACTTGTAGTTGTTTAAATATATCAAGGAATTTTTCAAATTGCTTGGTTAAATTAAGGTAATCTTGCTTAAGGCGTTGCAAATAAGAAATGAGTAGCTTGTACTCCTTTACCTTTAGTGGCTTTACTCTCTCTTTTGATCTCAACAGTTTTGAACTTTCTTTACCCTTAACCTCCACTTCTTTCTTAGGTGCTTCCTTGTCCTCCTTCTTCTCAACTTGCACCTCTCCATCACTTCTTAGGGTCATTACATTGACATATTCCTTAAGGTTCATTTCAGTGTTCTTAGCTAATAATCTTTATTGTCTTTCATTTAAAATTTTAACAATCTGGCTAATTTGAGTCCCTAGGTTATAGATAGAGGCTTCTGTTTGTTGCATTTTAGTCTCATTAGATTGAATGTATTTTTTTTAAGAGGCTTTCTATTATCTAACCAACAAATTAAATTTCAAAAAACTTAAAGAAGTAAATCTAAATTACTATTAAAACTAATTTAAAGATTAACTAAGATGCGATTCAAGAATTAATAAGAAAACAATTCAACTAATTCAAGATTTAACGTTGTACCTAGATCTTGTTTCTCCTAGATCTAACATGTGATTTTCTTAAAAATAATCTAATTTATTTTTTAATCTTTCTTGACTTGGAGAATTCTCTACTAAAGTTAATCACTTTCTCAAGGTAATTAACCCTAACCCTAGAATCACCTATTAGAATTTCTTCTCGATAGCATAACCTAAGATTGCATTATTGAATAATGAATTCTTTATGCTTTAATTTGAAATTCGAAAAAATCTTGCTAATTATCTCTAATCCTACAACAATCCTCATCAACTATGCCTAAATCTAATCTTATAAGAAATCTCTTGATTCTCTTATAAGATATCAAACTCTAGATTATAACCCATAAAAATAATAACCTAAATCATGAAGCAAACATAGTTGAATGAAGAAAATAATAAATAACTAAATTAATTAATACTAATCATATCACATAAATAGATCTAGGTTTCACAAAACTTAAATACCAAGATTCTACTCACTATGCATCTTAAAATAATAATCTAAAATCAAAGTACAAAAAATGATAGAAAGAATCGTCATAAAATCCAAACAAAATTAAATCTTAAAATCTTCTCTTCTCTTCACTTTCTTGATTATTCTTGGCTTCAAAAACTCTCCCAAAATCATGTCAAAAAGTTCTTCTAAATAAACCCTAACAAGGCTTTATATATGAAGAATTAAAAAAAAAAATAGGTCGGTTGGAAAAGATATGACCGGGGACACAATCATTTCTTTTAGTCGTGTAACATTTTGTACTTCACGTTTGTCTCTCTCTCTCTCTCTCTCTTTTTTTAAACTAGAAATGATACGATCAATGACATGATCGTATGTTCTGGTCGTATCTGAGGCTGTAACAGTAGGAAATCAACTCCAACTTTGCTTGGAAACAACACAGACGTGTCATTTGGCTGTATCAATCTTCAAACCTTTATAACTTACTCATTTTAACTCTGATTTGGGTGAAATTTGTTTCTATCTTCTTGTTTTCTTGCGTAGACTGTTTCAAAACTTAGAAGAAAAAATTTACTCAATTAAGTATTATTATCTAAAAATAAACCCAAATATCAAGGAAAATCATCAAAGTTAGTAAATAAAATATGTACAATTAAGAACTCATCAGAATGTCATTAGGAAGGATCTAGATTTGATGATACCCAGCCTTTAGATAAATCTTAGAAAAAATGGAAGCAACATGCAACTCATCCAACAATTCTTCAATCACCGCAATAGGATATTTATCTGGTATAGTCACTTATTTAAAGCCCAATAGTTAAACACAAAATCTTCATGATCCATCCTTATTTTCTACTAAAATGGCTAGACTAGAAAATATACTAACACTAGGGCATATAATTCCTACCAATAACATATCTTAAACCATTCTCTTTATCTCATTCTTTTGAGCAAAAGCATAGAGGTAAGGCCTTACATTGATTGGTTCACGACCTGGTTTAAGAGGTATACAATAATCTCCTGGCTTAGAAGGAGGCAACTTTAATTTTTCCTTAAAAACATTAGTAAATTCCACCAATAGAGCTTCAATCTATGGGTCATTCTCATTCGTAGAGGATTGTTCATGTATATCCAACATCCACAACAACGAACACAATTTAGATTCATTTATTTTAATTAGAGACAAACAAAATAACAGATTTTGAAAGTGTTAGGTTGCCTAACAACACATGCTCACCGAATTTAGAAGGAATCTTCATGGACATATTCAACCAATTTATTTCACTTCACCCAAAGTTCTTAACTAAGCTACATCTACAATAATATCAACCATTCCCAACTCAAGAACAAAGCAATAAACAACTGGTTCAATAGTCCCCATTTTATGCCTTAAATTTCAACACATTCCACAAGAAGAGACCCCATTTCCATCTTCAAGAATTTCTCAAAACACCACAATGGATTCAACTTGTAAATTTAAGTGCTTAACAAATGTTCTTAAGGTAAAATTATGAATAGTGCCACTATCTATCATGAAACTAAAGCATCACTCAACATACCTTATAATTTCATGGTTTATTATGGTCCATCAAACCCTTTCGTAGCCAATAAAGACAACTCTAAACTAGAATCTTGTACCTCCCTTCCTTGTTTAGTCAATAACAAATCCTTACACCCACACCCCCCCCACCCCAACTACTTCCCACTTCTTTTCTTTAGCTTTGGGTTCCTCTTCTAACATTACAACTCGTAATGTCTTGTTAGGGCATTTATGAGTTAGAGAGAAAAGTTGATCATATTTAAAGCTTAATCCTTTAGCTCTTTTTTCTACATACTCCGCATATGGTAGTTGTCATTGCCTATGTCAAGTACGATTAAGAACTCACTATTGCCCTTATACTACATTTGATTGAGAGCTTGAATTTGATGCACCGTTACTTCTAATATTATTACATTCCTATCGAGATTTTACATTGAAGTACTCTCTCTAAACCCTAAAGTTATCACATGTGTGGAAGAAGAATTTATATTAGAGATTGTCGATGGTTTATTAGATTAACTACCAACTGTTTGATATAATGACCTCAAATATAAACTTGGATGCTCACCCCTGTTGCTACCACTAACATTAAGACCTATTAAAATACTACACTCTAATTCTTTCTCAATTTTTAATGCAATTTCCATAGTTTTCACAAGTGTTATAAGCAAAAATGTATCTACTCTTGTTTGAAATTCCTCTCTCAATCCTCCATATTACGAAGTTAAAGCTGTAAATTCCTCAATATATTGATGCATAAAAGCTATTTGACACAATTGTAAAAGACTCTTAAAACGTTTTAAAGCCTATTATCCTCGTATCTCTTCAACAGTTCATCCTTCATCATTTCCCAGTCCAAATTTGGAGCGTTTATGCAAAGCTCTTAACCAATACATTATTTGGCTTTGTATACTCATAGTTGCCAATTCAACCTTCCTAACTTCTTAGGTATAATGAATATCAAAGTACTATTCTGTCATGAAGATCCAATGAACAAGATCACTACCATCAAATAAAGGAATTTAGACTCAAGATGCATTGAATTGATGTACTTCATCCATTCACGTTCGTGATCCATGAATCTATTACCATCAGACTCATAACAACTTTTTCCACCTTATTCATCTGATGCCTCCCTATTGATGCTACATTAGAGGATTCCGCATGAAGTCTACTTCCATTTCTACTTGAAAGCTACATTTCTTAAATCATTTTTTGCATTTTTGCTGTGTCTACTTGCAACTCTATTACCTCTTCCCTCATGTCCTTCTAAGATTCATCAATCGAAGTCCTCTTTTACTACACATTCTTTAATTCTTCTTACATTTCAATTTTTTCTTCTCAAGTTCTTTAACTCTTGTTTCCATTTGTGTCATGCTCACCTCTTCTTTGTTTACTGCACTTTTCTTCTTTAAACAATGTGAATCATATTTTACAAGTTTATCTCTCCAATTCATGAATGTATGATAGATTTCTTATAAATGGCACTAATTGATAAAAATCACAATCAGAGATTGCAAATCAAACAAGAAATTAGGATTTTGGCGTGATACCTAAGCACTTGCTTGCCTCTACAATCAAGTTCTACCACTCCAAGACTCTAACCATTCTCTACAACTAATCCTCCGATTATTTATATTTCCACTCCATCCGTTACTCACATTAGAATATTCTAAATTGTATTAGCATCACCACTTACTACATGAGCTAAACTAACTTAACCTTCTCCCTTACCATAATAGAAGTTAAATTGCCCTTCTTAGGTAGCATAAAACTGGTCATTACCTTATAAAGTAGCCTAACTTTAAGGGTGAGCCACATGATCCATGTATTCTCATGATTGGAGAGTTCCACAACATTTGTAAGGTCTAAATTAATCTGTTCCCTCCTCAGGTTAAGGTCTTTCTTAACAAAAATTAATCTAAGACACTAAGTGATATCAGCTTTACTGATTACAATATCGTACCCTCCAACTTTAGTCCTAATTGAGTTCTTGCCTTACTTACTCAAAAAGCTACTATAGCATCGCCATTAACTTTTCCTTTGTGCAAAAACTTTTTACACCTAACACTTCTAAACATTCATCTAGATAAAATCCATTTTTCTAGATAAAATCCATGTTTCTCGAAAAAGTTGAAATCAAGATGAGAGCTACAACAAACCTTATCACTGTTAAGTAAAGTCTTCATCCTAACAGACATTGGAATCTTGGTGATTTTCTTGATTTGGATTCTTAGAGCTCTTTTAACAACTGTAGACTTAATTGGTTTGTCCTTCCTTATAGAAGCCCTTCTAACTTTGGGCATAGAAGACGAAGTCGTCTTTTTGACAAATTCTGTCTTCTTCAACAATTGCTGAAGAAGAACATCGAATTCAGTAGACTTGGAGTTTGATGGGACGTGATCACTTGGTGGAGCTATGGTTTTATCAAACTTAGATGGAGGCAACTCTTAAGATGGAGTTTGCTCCTTATCTGATGAAGGTGAAGAATGGTGATGATCTTCTTTTTCTCTTGACATAGGGTTTTCCGTTTGTTCTTCAATTAAAGGATTTAGGGTTTTAGTTTGTAGGGTTTCATTTGGTGGGTTTTCCTCAACAACAATCGACGTTAAAGGAGATGAAGAAACTATAGTTTTCATACCCTTACTCATCAGCTTAAAGGACTTTCTTTTATAGGTTTTTATGGTTAAGGAATGTGATCAAGATGTAGAGAAGGTGAAGGGTTTCATAAGACCGAAAGAAAAAGAAAGAGAGGTGTGCAGTCATGGGTGGGTTGATTTGAAATTGGGAAAGAGAGATGGAAAAACATCAGCAAACATGGAGATTATGAGAAGTTTTAGAAACTAACTTAAGGGAAATTGATAACTTCCTTCTTTGCTGAGTAATACATGGCAATTGGGCCAACATCTTATTCTAAATTATTTTACAACTAAATAAACATTAATTGCGAATAAAAAAATTCTATAAAAATTTAATTTACAAGGCAATTATAAATAAAAAAGAATTACATATACCTAGCTCATTTCTAATAAATTCAAACCTTGTTTTTTTTTTTTTTCATTTTCTAGGGGCTTGTTAAAAATATCTGCAAGTTGTAAATCTATAGAATTAAACCCAATACTCACATCATGATTGGCAATATGATCCCTTATAAAATATTGTCGAATTTCATTATATTTAGATTTAGAGTGATGCATTGGATTATTGATTAAGTTTATTGCAATTGCATTGTCATACCTAATAGAAACATCTTTATGTGTTAAACCATAGTCCATTAATTACTATTTAATCCAAAGTATTTGTACACAATAATTTCCTATAGACATATATTTAGCTTTAGTTGTAGAAAGAGCTACTAAATTCTATTTCTTAGATAACTAAGATACTAACTTATCACCTAAAAATTGATAAGTTCCCGAAGTGCTCTTCCTATTCATTTTGCATCCAGCATAGTCAGCATGTGAATATCCCATTAAATTAGAATTTTGATTCTTTGGATACCAACATTTGAAGTACAAGATAGATATTTAAATATCCTTTTAACAGTAACTAAATGTATCTTAGTAGGATTGCTTTGAAATCTAGCACAATTGTATACGCTAAATAATATATTTGGTCTAAATGTAGTTAAGTACAAAAGAGATCCTATCAAGCTTCTCATTTACCTTTTCACCATTCAAGTCTAGATCTAACCTAGTAAATGTAGACATAAGTGTAGTCGTACTCTTGATTTTGTGAAAACCAAACTTCATAATTTGATTTGCATACTTCTCTTGATTGACATATATCTCTTCATTACTTTGTTTAATTTGAAGTCTAAGGAAGAAATTTAGTTCTCCTATTAAGGACATTTCAAATTCAGTTTGCATTAAATCAGAAAATTCTTTGTAAGATTTTTCATTAGTAGCACTAAATATTATATCATCTATATAAATTTGATTAACTAACAGATCATTACCATAATACTTTAAAAATAAAGTAGTATCCGCTTTACCTTTTATGAAGTCATGCTTAACAAGAGATTCACTTAATCTTTCATACTATGCACGAGGTGCTTATTTTAGTCCATACAATGCCTTTTTGATCTTATACACATGATCTTCCTTGAATGAATCTTCAAATCTAGAAGACTACTCAACATATACGTCCTCTTTTACATAGCCATTCAAGAAAACACTTTTCACATCCATCTGAAACAACTCTAAATTTCTTAACAAGCAAAAACAAGAAATAAACAAATTGCTTCTAGCCTAACTGTTAGAGTATAAGTTTCATCATAATCTATACCTTTTTCTTCAAAATATCCTTTAGCTACTATTTTAGTACTATCTTACCTGTTTCATCTAGTTTATTCTAAAATACCCATTTAGTGCCTATAGTAGATTTACCTTTTGATATAGGTACTAAATTCCAAATCCAATTTCTCTATAATTAAGTTAATCCCTCTTACATAGCATTAATTTAGTTACTATCCTGTAATACATCATCTATATTTTTAGGTTCAAATTTAGAAATCATAGCAAAGTGATTTTTGATATCCTTGTAACTAGATCTTATTCTAACACCACTTCGTACATCACCAATAATAAGTTCTTATGAGTGAGAGGACTTGAATCTCTAAGATCTTGAAGTATTTAGATCAACATTTGGACTTATAGAAGGCCTTATGTTACCTTCTAAGTTTCCTATTGAACCTTCTAATTTCCCTATGGTACCTTCTAACTTCTCTATTGTACCTTCTAAATTCGGTAAAGTAGCTTTTGGTTAAGTGCTCATACCTTCTTATTTAACTTCTAAGTCTTGAGAACTCTTCTTCTTTTCAAGAATGACATCATCTTCAACAACAACATTATTAGAATTTATCGCACCCCGAAGTGATAGAATCATAATAATTCTACCATAAACCATTCTAAGATAAAAACTAACTTTATAGCTGATATCTTAGGCTTGATTTACATAAGGCGACCATGATCATTACCAATGCACTTTGAAGTAAATGGTTCATAAATTAAACAAGTTATTTACTTAAGAAAGTATAATATATATATATATGTATATATATATATACTAAGATTCCAACATTACAATTAATATTTACATGATTTCATAACATTATATTATCCAAGAAATACGTTATTTAAATATGGAAGATTTTAAAGTAAAAACTAAGACCTTAATAATATATCTTTTCTTCAAATTTATTTTCTCACTCTTAAGAATCCAGTAGTTATTAGTTTCAAGATAATTATAAGGCCGCTTTTTAGCTAACACCTACAACAACATCTATAGGGATGTGAGCAACCAACTGCTCAGTAAGTTATGATGGAAATTTAAAACTATATATCAAACATAAATAGGGTTATCAACCAAATTAGTCAGATGCAATATATGTACAAGCAAATGTCATCATACGACGTTATTCAATCCATCATGAAATTAGAAAAATTACACCCACTTTAATCTTGGTTGAAAAGTTTTCATGTTCATGCAACAGCTTATAACTAAACCCAAGCTTGTGTAATGGAGATAATGCTCCCCCCGCGACTATCATTGAACTATTGACTTTACCCTTACTGTGACCTCTTCTCCTGCCACTTAGTTCAATTAAGGATGAAGAAGGAATCCATTGTGGTATTCAACGTTATCCCTTTCGAAGGGGTCAGTATTTGGTTGGATAACCCTAAACATCTTCCTCTAATGGGTTACTATGCAGGTCCATTTTAGACTTACAGATCATATACTTAGTTAGATCCAGTTTAAGGTGTTCAATAAATTCAAACAAATCACATAAATACAGGCTAGAACAGTAAACCAAAATCTTACAATCAAATTTAGAAACACGAACATACAAGCCTGTATATAATATCTAACAAACATAACCAAGCATATTCTCAAGCCTCCAAGTACTATAATATAGTACTTTGAAATACAGTAACGTAATGATTCCAACTTACTTGAATTTCCCGCTTCCTCACTCAAGGTATGATGACACATGCCATCATTGATAATTCCTATAATACAAAGGTTGTTTTAGCTCTCATATAACTACTATGGATAGGATTTATTATATAATATAGATTATGATTATCTTTAGTTTAGGGTCTTACCATATTTAGTGATTTAGGTCTAAGTTTATTGGGATTACTTATCTAATTTAGCTAGGTTTCGAATTTGCTTTTTATTCCGATTTTGATTCAGCTTCTAAATTAGGTTTTAATTTATTTTTCGATTGCAAGTTTTATATGCGAACCCTAAAAACACAATCCGAACCATTATGTGAAATTAATCACATTACATTTAGGTATCCTAAATCTCGTATTTAACCCCTAACTAGTATTTTGATCCATACGGTACACTATATTCCTAATTTAAATGCCGAATTTATTCCCAATATGAGAATAACCTATATTTTTCATATAATTTTGTAAACTCCCATTCCAAATCAGATTTATATTATATTCCTATTATCATAATACTATAAATTTTTATCTAATATTTTCCACTGATTTATTTCCTATATATACATATTATGTAACATTACATATTATACATTTATGTTATCTATTTAACACTTCTAATACTATATATATTATCTTTCACTACTAATAACATGTTAAGATGTTTAATTATATTCTAAATTATAATTTATACCTAATTAACCTTAATTCACAAATTTAACTTAAATATACCCATTTACCTACATATTCAGTACATATTATGCATAATACATACAAGTAACATCTCAAACTCTACAAAAAACTATCCTACATTAGCAATGTCATCTAAATATATTTAATTACATACTAAATCATAATTTTTACCAAATTAAATTTAAAAAAAAATCTCCATAATAATGTAATATATATCCTAAATAGTCTACACAAAAATTTTGAAGTTAAAAATATATCTTTAAAGTCATTTAAATCTAAATTAAAAACTAACTTGGGATTAGTCATTTCTTAAAAGTAATATATCCTGAGACTTAATTTTATCAAATTGATATTTTTTGAAAAATCTACATACAAATATATTTTAGAATACTAAATTTCAGAATTTTTCAAGTATATTTGATAATTTTACTAAATTAAAAAAATTCGAAAAGGAAATCGGAACTAACTATTCAATCGGCTTTCAGCCACTAGTGGTAACTCCACCCTTGTCGACAACTCGAGGCATGGCATCTACTATGTGGTGATGGTGGCTATTCATTTTTAGGTGGCTATCGAGTATGGGTTTCCTTTGTAAGTCCTAATTGCACACTATTTTGTTATTTTTTTTTTTTATAAAAATACTCTCTTCTCTCTTCTTAGGCTCTCCCAAATTTTTTTTTTTTTTTATTCCCAACTGACCAAAATGACGTTTGGTGTGTGGTTGTTAAATTTATAGTAGGGTTTGGATTTTTTCATGTAATTTTTTTCTTGTCAAATGTCCCTTATCTCTTACTTTTTCACTTTCTATTTAGCTTATTTTTATTGGTTAATTTTTCTTCTTTTATTTTTAGCATGACACACCAATTTTATGGACATTTCCACACTTTCCATTTTTTTAATTTTTCTTTAATTATTTAGTATTATTTTAACATATTTAAGGTGTTTTAAGTAATTTCGTATATTTTTACCTATAAGTAAATACCTATATGGTATAAATAAATACTCTTAAATATTATTTATGTTTTTTTATAATTTTTAGTGTGTATATAATTTCTCTATTAATTTGTTAGTTATCAAAACTTGTTATATACATTTTCAATAAATAACGGGTAATATACATATAATTTAATATTATAATAATTAATCATTTTATTATTTATTTTTCTAAATCTAAACTTATGAGATCACTTTTACTAATATTTCCAACTTTATCATAAATTTTGAGATTTAATGAACAATTTATTCAACCATCATAAATTTCACATATCGACTTGTGAATATCTGATTACAAGGCTTACAATATTTTCAATAAACCGTACATTAATAGATTCCTCAATTACTCTCGTTAATTTATTATAGATTCTATATTCTTTTCTATTTAATGAATAACCCAAGAAAATTTTGTCATCAACTGTTTCACCAAATTTGCCAAGATTAACATTAGTCTTTTTTACAAAATATTTGCAACCAAAAGTGTGAAAATAAGAAATAGTAGGTTTTCTTTCTTTATACAACTTATATGCAGTCTTTTTAGTTTAAGGTCAAATATAAACTCTATTAATTATGTAACATGCTATTGGAATTACTTCTGCCTAGAAATGTTTAGTTATTCTACTATTATTTAGCATAGTCCAAGTCATTTCCTGTAGTATATTATTCTTCCTTTCTACAAAGGAGCTGAGAAGTTATGATTTATGCCATTTTGATCACAAAATATAGTAAAATCACTATTGTCAAACTTTCTGCCATGATCTGATCTTGTACTAGTAATATAATGACCTTTTTCACTTTGCATCTTAGCAAAACTTTCAAAAGCTTCAAATGTACTAATCTTATGTTGTAAAAATAACACTTATGTAAATCTTGAAAAGTCATTAATAATCACAAGTCCATACTTATTTTCTCCTAAACTTAGAGTTCTTGTAGGTCTAAAGAAATCTAAATACAATAATTTGAGAGGTTTATTAGTTGAAATTACATTTTTACTTTTATGAGCAATTGATATTAACTTATTCATAACACAAGAACCACAATTTAACTAATCATTATTACATATTTTAGGCAAACCATTCATTAGGTTATTTTTGGATAACTTCTTCAACTAATAGAAATTCACATGCCTTAGCCTTTTGTGCCATAAAAATATACTATCAAACATGGTCAACAAACAAAGTTCAACAAAGATACAAGAATGGTTAATCACATAAATATTTCCCTTCCTATATCCTTCAAACAACCTTCTATTAGATACTTTATCATATGAAATACATTTTTCTCAAAAATAATTTTGTAGCCTTTATCATATAATTAACTTATGCTTAATAAATAATTTTTTAGTCCTTTTACATGCAAAATATTTTCAATACAGTAAGGATAGTTACCAATATTACCACCCCAAAGTATTTCCTTTACCACTATCAACATATGCCACATAACCTTTTTCTCTCCATTACAAGGTTAAGAACATAGAAGCATCTCCTATCATATGCCTGGTGCATCCAATATTAAATAGTCAGGTTCCTTTAAACTCAACTTCCTATTATTTCATTCATCATAACAAGGTTAAGAAATTTCACAAACCCAATAGAGATTGGGTTTAATAAAACTCAAGATTGTAATGGTCATTTTCTTTGCTTGGTCCCTATTGAACTTATAATTCTTATAATAGCAGTATTTTTCTATGTGTCCAACTCTATTACAAACCAAGCAAGCATATGAAGATACATAGTTATATCTCTTTTGATTTACGTGATGATTTTTGTCATACTTACTGTACCTTTAAAGTTGGTAAGAATACCTTCTACCTTGGTTTGGCTGTCTCATGGATTGAGCAGTGAAGCTTCTAACTTTGCTTCTAAGTTGCTCATCCAAACTTTCTTATGCATAATTTGATTGTACAACATTGTTTGTCTTGGCAAACACTATTTTTGAAGAATTCTTTGATGTTTGTCCTTCAAATCCAAGTCCTTGTTTGGAACCACTAATTCTTTGACTTGCAATCAACATCTTTGGCTTCTCTTTAATTTCATTAAACTTGATAAATGTTTTCTTAATAGATTCAAATAAATCATCAACACTAATCTTTAGTAGTTTTGTTTATTCCTTTAAGATCAGATCTCATTCACTAGAGCTTATTTTTCAACATCAATTTTTCATTATCATTTTTTAATATGTTATTTTCATCATCCAATAGCTTATTAATTTGACTTATAACTTCTTTCTCATTTTTTAAAGCTACATTCCCTTGATTTAATTTAGAGTTCTTTTGCTGTGTTTTAGCTAATACTTTTAACAATTTTTACATTTCATCATATATGTCACTATTTTCAGAACAGTTACTATTAGAATAAAGAATACCTCAAAACTAGCCATCAAGCAAAGGTTTGATTCTTCTTCTTCTTCTTCTTAGGTAGATTCTCCTGTATCATTTTTAGATTCATCTAAGTCACTCCTTATGGCTATCATTTCCTTCTTCTTCTTTCCGTTTTTGAACTTCTCAAGCTTTTTGAGCAACATAAGATACCTGTATTTGATTTGAATTGGTTTTTTGCATTCATAGTATTGAAGCTCTTTCTTTTCTTTCTTCTTTTTCTTTTATTTCTTCCTTCAACTTATAGGCTTTTTTGCATCACTCTTCCTACGAAATGAGTTAGACTTTTTAACGTCTACAATTTTATTTCCTTTCTTCCTTACCACACGATTGAGTCTCTTTGCTAATTGGTCGAACTCTTCCTCACTACTAAAAACATCACTTTTGATTCTTCCTCATTAGCCTTAGCTTTAGATGTTATGGCTTTCTTTTTGCAGCTAATCTTATAAGCATGTAGTAGATTGTTAAGTTCTCTCATAAGTGTTTTAATGATAAGAAAAAGAGTAATAATACTTGACAAGTTTCTAAGTGTGTAGGTCAATAAACATAGAGACAAGAATTTAGTCTTAATACTGATTTTGAAAATCAGAACCAAATTTAGAGACAAGTTCAAAACTTCGAGTACAGTATCAGATTTTATAAGGCTAAAAATTTTGAGAAGTGATTTAGGCTTTATAAGTGTTTAAAAGCCCAACTTCACTTGTTGGATATATTTGGATAATTAAATCTACTACGATTAAGTTAAAATTATTTTAAGGATAAGGTCAACTGAACATATTATCTTATGTCAATTGATTTTTAGTTATCTTATTAGATTATTCACAAGATTTATGTTGCATTATCCTTAAGATACTTGAAGAAGTTTATGGAATTTGAAAACATATTTTATTTTAGTTCAAATCAAGAATGGATGAAGACACAAGTGAAGATATATTAGATAAGGATGAATGTTATCTTGATTGATGCAAATTTTTATCAAAATGTAAGGAGCTGTTGTACAAATATTTTCAAAGGATATTAATTCTAATTTACTAGATTTGTTTGATTAATCACGAGCAAGGAAGTAGCGACAATATTCTAGGAGCTCCAAGATTCAAATTTAAAGGCTTCCATCATCAAGGTTTGCACCCAATTTTTAAGAGATATTTATTTTCAAAAGGGGATTCAACTTTTGAAGGTTTCATTGAAAAATTATGAAGGGAAATCAAAGTATGTTATACAAGAAAGTCTCTAGAATGCATCAGACAAAAATACAAGAAGTGCAACATTTAAATTCAAGTGATTCAATTTCCACAATTTATGGATTACAACGACCAATAGTTAAGTTAAGATTTTTTCAAATTATTCAAGATTTGATCAAGAGTTATCCAAGATTTTAGAAAAAAAAAAAAGATGTTGCTTTAGAAAATATAAAAGAAGACAAGTTCAAGTCTTTCGAAAAAGAGATCGTCACATCAAAACTACATTTATTTATTGAAAACTTTATAGTCAGGAAAATTCAGAATCTAACTTAGAGACAATATTATATAGTTTACTTTCATATTTTCATTTCGTTGTGCACTTTATTTGAGAGGATCTTTATATTATATCCTCATAGCTTCTATAAACATACTTGTTTAAGTGATAGGTTTTGTGTTAGAGAGAGAATCAAATTTTTGTAGTTCTATGTGTAAGCAAGGGTAACCTAATGAGACAATGTAGAAAGGCTTGTAATTGTTTCTCTTTTATTGAAGATAGTGAAACATGGATAGTAAAGTGACACTAGTATAGATAATTGGGTCCCTAACGATGAAGTTGGAAGAGTATAATAGGCATAAATTTGATGCACAATAAATCTCTTGCCTAATCTTCCTATCCCTACTCTTCTTTAATTTGTGTTTTATTTATTTCCATATATTGTTCCGTGCCTAATTTTGCTTAAGTAATTAAAGGGGGCATTTTTAATTTTGTTTTGCGAAAAATTTTAGAACTTTGAAGTAACCAATTTACCTTCCTAGTTACTTTTGGGACCTATAACTAAATTCATATGACATTAATTTGCACCTAAGCTTGTTTAATGTAAGTTTTGAGAGATTTTGTGCTTCTTTAATGGCTATTTTCTTAGCATGCCAAGCTTTTGGTAAGATTCTCAACATCTTCCTAACTTGATATTGGTTAGTAAAAGTCTTTCTAAGAGAAGCTAACTCATTAGCAATGATAAAAAATTGATTAAAGACACTTTTAATCCTTTCTCTTGATTAAAATTGAAAATGCTCATATTCTAGCAAAAGAATATTGATCCTTGTCTCTTAAACTATCTTGTTGCCTTCGTATGTCTGTATCAGCGTATCCCAAACATCTTTAGCAGTACTACAAGCAAACACAAGATTAAACTCAAATGGAAAAATTGCACTTCTCAACAAATGTTTAACTCTTTTATTGATCGAGGCATGTTTCTTTTCTTAAGCATTGATCAATAAATAAGTCAGTTCATACTCTCTATTTTTTATTGCTTCTGAAGCATCATAATCAGTGGCTTGTATGAAGATCTCAATCTTGCATTTTTAATGAGAAAAATTAAATCTACCAAAATAGGGAGCACGAGCAATTTTGCATAGATTGCAAATTTTCACTCATTATAGGATCTATTTCTTAAGATTGATAAGAGAAACATATTCTGATACCAATTGTTAGTCCTTCTCAACTAATCAAGAAATGAGAGTTAGAGGGAGCTTAAACACAAAGATTTTTCGTAGTTTGGCTTATGCCTACACCCATCCATCTAGCTCCATTACCGAGATCTAGTCTTCCATACTGTATGTTCCACTATTTTAAAAATAAGAGAGTATAATCTACTGTTACAAGTTGTGGTCTTACTCCTCTGCCTTCAAGCTATCAATAAGCTATACAGATTTATAGTAAAATACTTTCCTATTATGAACACTTAATACAACAAAATAAAACTTTTAAGTCTTTGATAAGATAAACATGAAATACAATAATCTTGAGATAATTTAGCACAAAAATAGATTGGTGGTAATTCATAAAGCTCTTGAATAGATCTTGTAGATATATATTTTGTATCTTTCTTTGAAGCCTAATTTGCAAAGATATGATTGTTGTTGCTCCTTAATATCTAGCTACTTCAATATTTGAAATTCCTGATATTTTAAATAGCTCTTGGCCATTGAATCTTAATTAATAAAGAGGATAAAAATTAGTTATAACTGCTTTTGTAAAATCTAGCCAGCTTTTGATAAACCTTCTAAATCTCGTTGTTGAATAGATTCTTTAATGTTCATAGTGGAACTAGATAATGTATTACCTAAATACACATGTCAAGTAGAGCTAGGTCTTAATCTACAAGGAAACAATTAAGATATTTATGAAATGTTAGGTTTTAGCTTGATCTTTTGATGTTCTATCGTAGCTTCTAACTCAGCTTCTAGGTCATGCTACTTCTTTATTTTATGCTTCTAGAGAACCTTCTAAGTAAGTTTATAAGTATTACCACCTTGCACATCTTCCAGATTCTCTTTTACCCAAGCTTCTAATCAACCTTATAATCCATTTAAAAGAATATTTTCCTACTTTATTTGACTTCTTCTAAATATGCTTCTCATATCTCTAATTATGATAAGGTTCTAAATCTCCTTCTAATTGTTGTCAATAGATTGCAATAACTTCTAACTTTTATCCTAGAACATTTATCTTATGAACTTGATTGGAAAGTTTTAATGTCTGTTATCATCAAAATATATTACTTGAGAGAACTTAATAAGGAGTATAAAGCTCTCACCTTTAGTGCATTGAAACCCATAAAGGGATGGTTACACTATAGACAACAACCATGTATACTATTACCAAAACCCTACAACAAACACACACTTGAATTAAAACTCCAATCACAACATAAAACTTCTTATTTGCTTATACTTGTAGGTATGATTCCTTCCATAACACCAAAATCAACCTTAGAAAATAATGTATGTATATATAATAAAATAAAAGTAGGAACATTTTCATATATAGTTATGTACATGACAATAGAAAAATGTGTAAAACTAATAGTTACTCTTAAAGTAAAAGAAATAAAGTAAGATGTTAACTATATTAACAAGAATCTACAAGACATAAAAGAGGAATATATATTAGTGAAAGAAACTCGTAAAATATGACTATGATACTAAAACATTAACAGTAAAATTAAATAATAAACGATTCCACAAGTTGGGACTTGCCCTATCTCACCCTAAACTTTATTCATAAACAAGACTTTAGAGCTTCTTTGACAAATAAACACTTGCTATGAAAGAGGGAGAAACTATTATGAGGATATTACATGACAAGTAAAATATATAAACCATAGAGGTTTTAATTTCAATTTGTGATTAAAAATTTAGAAACTGCAAATCTTTGATAATAAACTTAGAGAACATTGAATCTATAATTAGAATCTAATACCTTAAATCTTTTCAATTCATAATATAATAACTTCAAAAATTAGAATCTTTTAGTAATAAGATTCAATTATAAAACCTAAGAACCATAAATCAATATCTATCTTTAAAACCCTAAAACAATAATATGAGATTTAAGTTGTATTGAAATAGTAAACAAACTTAGTAATATTTTAAATTATGAGATGAAATTGTAAATATAGGAGATTTAATTTAGAACTACGAAACCTTAGGAATTCTATTTTCAACTCATAAAACAAAAACTTGAAATTGAAGTTTTAATATTAAATTTAAATAAGGAATTTAAGAAACCTAAATAATTAATCCTAAGAACTTTAAATTGAAATTAAACTAAATTGTGAGATTCAATTATAAGAATTATATTATAACTTTAAATTCAAGTTTTTGTTTTTATATATATATATATATAAGCTCTGCCTTTTTAGATCTAAGTCTAGGAGTTGTTAAATTGTCGATTAGATGAATAGATCAATAAAGTTATTAGAAGAGTAATAGGATAAGAAAAGTCTAGAATTTTCTAAATTTTAAGTAAGATGACTAAATTAACATGACCCTAATCTAGGCTATATCAGTAGAAGAGGCTTTTCATAAAGAGCTCTAGTCATTGAGTTAATAACATAAAAAATAATTAGAGTTTAGGAAATATATAGCAATTAGATAGCTAATCTTATATAATAAACTGGTAAAACTATCTTACAAGATTATATGTTAAACTATATAAATGATAATTAGGATTTTGAAAGCACGTAACAAGAACAATCTTAGTTAAATAAAGAACACCTCACAAGATCACGAATTAAACCTTAGGACATAAAATGGGTTAAATTAAGTAACAATAAAAGTAAAAAGAATTATAAATGATTAAATTTGGTTAACCTCTATGGTAGCTTGATAGACTAGTTATAATCTATGTAGACCACTTGTTAAACTCAATCAACGTTAGTCGATCACTTATGTGACTAGGTTTAGTTAGTTCAGTTGGCTTATAATATTATTTAAAATAAAAGTAAACAATTGCTAGACCTCCTTAAGGATAAACAAAAGAACAACTTAAATAATTTAGAAAGAGTTTAAATACAATTGTTGAGATTAATTAAAGCATTGATCAAATTATAAGATATGTATTGAAAAATGAAAGAATGATAAATTAAAGTTTAGGAGAAAGTGTAAATAACATCCCAAGCTTTGATTTAGGTATAGATTTATCCCTGCAAATTATTTCATAAACTTTGATAAAATAGGCAATACAAAGGATGCTTGCTTTTAGTTCAAAAAAATAAAAAAATAATTGACACCAAAGTCTAAGGGAGCCTTAAGGTACATTTGATAAGTTTAGGGGAATGATCCTATATTAAGGTTATAGTTTAAGGGTGATATTTGCAATGTTTGAGGTTATTTGCTAATCTATCAAATTTATAGAAGTTATCATTTGAAGGTTTAATTGGTGTATTCACACCAAGGTAAAAGTTTAAAGAGGTTATTTGTATATTTTTTTTAAATTTTATAGTAAATTAAGGTGTATGGTTATTCTATGACAACTTAGTTGTCTTTACTATACTAGTAAATAAATCTTTCTATATCCAGCTTGTAATAAATTATATAATACTTGTGCTTATGCTAAAATTAGCAATCAATGATAATGGGTCATAGACTAGTCATCATTGACCTATAATAGGAGCATTCATCAAGAATGAAGTGATTAGTATCTGAAGCATTGACATCACCATTTGTAAAGAGGTAAGTCATTGATATGCCAGAACTGTAATTAATATAAGTTAAGACATTTAAAAAGACATTGTAAATGGGTTGCATCACATGGTGAATTAGGATACTACTATGGATAGTTGCAAATAACTAAACAAATTGATGGCTAATTTAGGCAATGGATCCACTATATGATATGTATGGAAAACCCAATACTAGACCAATCATTGATAGCATATATATACTACTAATGTGGCTAGACATGATCTCCTCTAGTTTCTTATTCAATGCTTCTTTATATCATTACTCATTCTTAAGTTAGAGTTATAAATGAATCAAATCAACTAATAAGCCACTTAAGCCTTACTAAGTATTTGCTTCAACTTGACTTAGTTATAACTGAATCAAGATCGAGTTCTAATTATTCAAGTTAGGTTAAAGATTAAACTTACTTGTTTGATGATAAGTGTGGGAGCTAATCGAGTATAGATTGAACTTAAAATTGAAGTCAAAGCTTAAATAAGCTCAATCATGCTTTACCTTTTAATTTTCAAGCTCAACTCAATATTATTCAATTCAATTTCATTTATTCACAACCCTGCTCAAAGTTTATAAATAATCGTGCCTATTAATTAGGATATTACTCGAGGACTTAACTTTACCCATTGTTTATAATTTGAATAGATTATTTTGATTTTTTTTGTTAAATAATATTAAATGGAAGATAAATAGTCACTTTAAGTGTGAGATATAAATAATAGTTACTTAAAATAATTTCAAGCTTAAATAATATACATATAGATGATAGCTATACTATATAATTATTATTAATAACATATATAAACACATATTATCAAAATAAATCTAACAGTTGAAACTTAAACTTACTTGTTTGATATCCATTGTAGATTAAACATAAAATTGAAGTGCATGCCTAAAAGGCAACCAAAGAGTGAGTAGATAAGCAAGTAAATAAATAATAACGAAAGGGGATTAATGTGGCCTTTGAACCTAATCTTATTCATTGCTTTTTATCCCAATCTAGAAAATTTCTTAGCATTCGTTCCCTTACCTTAGTTTTTGCTTTCTTGTATACTTCGACTAGCTTGCTTGAATAGAGTGACTACCAAAGCCACTCTAGGCGGTTAGCTTGCTTCTAATAAGTTCAATCATGCTCTAGCCTTTAAATCTATCGTACATCTTCTTTCTCTATGTCAGTCGTATACATAATTTACGTGATTTGAAATGTTCTTTCTGTAATTTTAGCACAGAATTAATATCCCTCGAATCAGAATCTACTTGAAGAAGACGATACGGACATTAATACAGGCCCAGGGGGCTTACGAGTTGTGCCCTTGCATGTACGAGTGCAGGGGCATCGACGTGGGAGCCGTAAGCGTCGTCACGAGGCTCTCGACGGTGAATATGCCACGACTGTGCTCTTTCTTTAAAGCCCTCGTGGCACGATACTTTACCACTCACACGTCACGTCATCAAACCCTATGACCTTTTCCCGTCCATAAAGTCTACCGTTTGCTTCTATTCTTGGAAACCGTATCTATCTGTTAATTTTAGTATTTATAGACCGTGCGTTCATAAATTGGCCAACCAGATCACTAGCTCTTCGACTTAAAGTAGCTTAACAGTCGTCACGAAAGTTGGCACTTTGTACCGACATGTTTTTTCGCTAATTTATTAGTCAACAGTACAGAGTGAAGAGGTTTCTAGGTTTCTTTAACGTTGTTTGCTTACAAAATGGGAAGAGCACCTTGTTGTGAGAAAATAGGGTTGAAGAGAGGAAGGTGGACAGCGGAAGAAGATGAGATCTTGACAAAATATATCCAAGCTAATGGAGAAGGACATTGGAGGTCTTTACCAAAAAATGCAGGTTAATTAAGAAATGACATACGTCAACACTTACATATTCTTTTCCTCTTTCTTTTTTTTTTTTGTTTTTTTTTTAATTACAAAGGAAAATATTAGAATATGATTTATCTCAATAGAAAATTATCGTCCTCTTAGAACTAGATTATAAGGGTTTTAACACTTTTACATATCATTTGGCACAATGCGAAAGGCTTCCTGTATCGTTATTTAGTTTACTATAATGTTCTTAAATCATGTACATAATGTAATTTAGGAATTACTCATGATTATGCATGTGGTGTATGTACAGGGTTGTTGCGGTGTGGGAAGAGTTGCAGATTGAGATGGGTAAATTACCTGAAAGCTGATTTGAAAAGAGGGAATATCTCTACTGATGAAGAAAATGTCATTATTAATTTGCATGCGACTGTTGGTAACAGGTAAATGCGGCATTCTTTGCTGAAAAGGAATATATATAGATAAGCCAGTTATTATAAATTTAATCCAAAGCAGGACTTTTTCTTTTCTTTTTTTTTTTCTTTTTTATGTCCCAAATAAATTCTAGGCATTATTGCCTCTTCAATTATTTTCTCATTCTTAATTTTTTTTTTTTTTGGGTGCTGCTTAATTTTCACGTGTCTATTTTTCCCATTGCATATTTCATAAATATAATGCGAGTAAATAACCATGCCGTATTTCTTGCTTTTAAGAATATAAAGTATTAAGTTAATATCACTGACATAATGTAATTATGTAATACATACTTAAAATTATTTTATAAAATCATTATTATAAATATTTTATCAATACAAATTTAAAAATTTTTGTCTAAATGATTGAAATGGACCTATTAATGATTATTAATTTAGTTAATTACTGCTTTTAATTTAAAAAATCACATACATTATATTTTAGTCAATCATGAACACAACTTTGTATGAATACGACTGTTTTTTAATTTCCATTACAAATTAATGCAGCTGATTAACTTAATTTTATTTTGTTTTTCCCCTTTTTGTGGCCAACAAAGAAAAATGAACCATTGGTCTCTAGTACTTTTTAATAACCTGATATTGACACTGGATGTCATGATTTCAATAGTTGTTTTAAAGCTTCTTAAGAACCAATAAGAAAAGTTTTCGACCTTCCTCATTATCGATTAAATATCTTTCATATTATTATCATATAAAAAACTTGTGAGTATCTCCAATCATTGGATAATATTTCCCGTCAAGAAATAACTTTACATGTGCGGTTATTATTTGGGGAAAATACATTTTTAGTTTTTAATATATATCTACTATACTATTTTTAGTTTAGTTTTTTCAATCTTTTCTTTGTTTGTCTAAAGTTTTTCAACTTCTACGAGAATGGAATTTCTGTCAACTTCATCGTATTTTTCATCCATTCTGGACACAAATCGAGTCATTGAGTTCTCAAAGGCAAGGTAACTAGAGTTTGTACGGTTTTTGTAGTCCTTTCCACTAGTCTTTTCCCTTATTTTTTAATTTTTAATTTTTTTATTATATTATGAAATGAAAATTCATTTACTAAAATATCCAATGAAAAGATTTAATATCACTTTATTATATTAATGATCGTTGATTAGTCAAAAGTTGATATGTATTGAAAACATTTAAAGAAAATTTAACAAGTAACTTAATATCTATTTTTATAGAGTTTGAAACATATTAAGGATTTCAATAGAAGGAAGAAAAGATTGAAAACTCAAATAGAAGCATAATATACGTAAAGGATTGATTATATATTTTTTTCATTTATTTGGCATAAATAAATACTGGTTACTCATTGTCAATGTAAAAAAAAGCAAACGACAAGAGTGATGAGAGTGACTCGGTAAAGGAAAAAAACTTGATGGGTTGGTGGGAAATTTAGTTATGTGTCACTTTCTCGCTTTTCGCGGTGCTTCTCTTTTTCGGCCTTCGCCTTCCCGGGGAAATCATATAAAGACATTTATACCACGGGAAACATCACTTAAAATCACCTTATCATTCCGTAATAATAAATTATCGTCAGTTTTAGTACATTGTATTCAGAATAATATAATTAAAATTGTTATAACTTTCATGAAAAATTATCAACTATCCACTTATTTCATAAAAACTGTTATAACATCAATTTTTGTTATTAACAATTTAATTTTTACTAGGTGTGATTTACTGAAGTTGAAAATAATTTATTATGGTAGAATAAGTTAATAATGTTGTTGTAGAAAACCCCTATTTACTGGTACATAAAAATCTAGAAGTGTCAAATAAGTTAGTTTTTTCTCCAAATACAATAATTCTAAATTACTATATTATTTACTACGTCTTTGAATTTGATTATTTTATTAGTATTTTGTAATTAATATTATATAGTTGATACTTTAATATATATGTTTATGTATTTTCATTTACTACTATTTTTAAGGATTTTATTGAATATATATTTACTACATCAATGAATTTTAATTATGGTATTAAGGTTTTATAATTAGTTTTATTTAGTTGATACTTTAATATATATGTTATGTTTTTATACATATAATATATTATATGTAGAAGTGTAAATGAATTGAGTCAAATTCAACCTTATGAAGCTTCAGCGCAAACTTCACTTGAAACTTGGAACTTAAGTGCCTAAGTTTGATTAGAAAACTCGAAACTTGATGTCAGCTCAAATTTAACCGAGTTTTAAATTTTAATTTCAAGCACAAATAAAAAATATATATGGTAAATTCGATTTCAATTCGATTAACTCAATTAAGTTCGAATATTTTATAAACTTTTTCTAACTAATATCAATATCACTCATATTTAAATAAATTAAAAATATTTAAAAATTATACAAAACTCGATTAGGTTCATGAGCTTTATGAGTTTAATATTGTAAAGCTCGAATTTAATTTAATTTATCGCTCGAGTTTGATTTAATTTATTACTCAAGTTCAAACTTGACTCGACTATTATCGAATCAAATTAGAATAAAACTCGAGTTGAATTGGAGTAGTTTGAGAACTGTCTTGATTCATTTATACCGCTAAATACACGTAATACCAACTTAAGTTTGGGAGTACTAGATAGTAATAAATATCCCATGATATGCAGGCAAAAAGGAAAGATAAAATCACCTTTCAAGTAAAACCCGCATGATTCCAGTCATGGTTTCTTTTTGTCCCTTTTGGTGTCGTGAAAGTATTTACTCAACCGCTTTGATTGTTTTATTGTACCATGTCCATTATTTTTTTATTGTATCATAAGAAAAAAAAATCCATTAATATTAGTGTGCTATTGCCTTGTTCACTTAAAAGGAATTGGAATTTATCCCCCTTATTCTTTATTATAACGTTCATTTGATTTTTTGTTCTCGAATTACAATTCCTTAGGAATCTCTATTATGTGAAATTAAGTAATAAGAATTTCTTGACTCAACCAAAAAATCACAATTCTTCATAAAATTGTACATTTTTTTCAAAAATAAACTTATATCAATTTAACGATGACCACCACCACTATTATCATTACCACTACTGATCACTATTACCATCGCTATCACCAACCACTACTACCACTGCCACCATCATTGCCACCAAGATTGTTATCATCACATTACTGCCATCATTACCATCGCCGTCGCCGCTGCCACCACCGCTGTCATTGCCACCCCTACCACCTCTAACCACTGCTATCATCACCACTACTGCTATTGTTACCATTGCCATAACTATCCCTACTCGCCCCCTCCTCCCTCCCACCCACCCCCCCTACCCCCCTAAGCTATTACCCCAGCCATCGCCACTGCCATCAACCACCACCACCACTTGTAACCGCCATCGACTATCATCACTGCCTCCACCACTGCAATCGATTTCCACCACTATTACCTATTACTTTAGAATTACTTGAGAAAAATTAAGGGTATTTTAGTTATTAAAGTTTTATTACGTATCTATTTTTAAGTTATTTATTAATTTAACTAAACAAAGTAATAAGTATTACACCCTTATTACATTCTTTAAGAATTTTAATTATATTGTTCCTCGTTCCATTCAGTGAAGTGAATGAACTATATGAGTTTTAATAAAGATTGGATAATTATTAATGAGATTTAGATTTTAATATGTGAAAACATGAACAACTACATATAAACTTTTACTATTTGGAGACATTATTTCGTTTACAGTACATCTTGTATATTTTTCCTTTATAAGAAAATTTAGTATTAGAGATCTTATATTTTTACATAGACATGCTGTTTCCTACGTTGGTTTATTCTTTTAGAAGTTAATAAAAGGGAATTACCTTTCTTATCGATTGTCATATTAATGCAGGTGGTCCTTGATAGCCAGTTATTTACCAGGAAGAACAGACAACGAGATTAAGAACTACTGGAATTCTCATTTGAGTCGGAAAATCGACACTTATCGACGACCCACTAGTAATGTTCCAATTCCCATCACTATGGACCTTAACCAGAAGAAAAACAATAATCCTCAGACCAAGAAAAAGGTTGACAAAACCAGTAGCTGGGGAATGATAAAACACAAGACAGGTACTTCGATCAAGACCAAACAAGCATCATCCCAACACAGTACAACCGATGGCGATGGGATTTCACTCAACAACAAGAAGGAAAAGTCCATGTCGTTAGGTTCATATGTCAAGGATAAGGATAATAAAAACCCGGAGATCGCACCACCAACGCCTTGTCAGGGTCATGGATTATTTCGAATGTTAGACGATGGAGTGAGCAGTGAAAACAATTATGTATTAGGGTTAGAGAGTGGTAACTCAGGTGGACAACATGACGGCATTAATAATGATGAAGACATCGGGATTTTGTCGTTTCCGGGACTGTTAGATGAAGATTGGCCTCCAAATTCAAGTGCATGCATAGACAACAACAATGAGTTCATCGTGGCCCGAAGTAATAATAATGAGGACAACATGGCCATTAATGTGTCTGAATTGCCTGAACCGGTTGGTGTAATGGAGGATAATGCTATTTTCCCTACCAGAGTAAGTGATGATAATAAAGCCGAGGGTGTGGTTTGCAGTGATATTGCAAGTTCGAAGGTTGAGAGTGGTGGCGAATTGAATTCTTGTTCATCTATCAGTTCAAAATGTTTGGATGATGTGGGGTTGAATTGGAATTGGGAAGACGTTGCACAAGGGAATGACAATTTGGGATTTGACGATGATAATGGATACCCTTTTAGATGCTTATGGGATAGTGAAGATATAACAAGCTGTGAAGGGCATAATTTTGGTGGAGCAACGTCTGGGGAAAAGCATCATGCACTTGTATCGTGGCTTTTATCTTGAGTGTGAATTTGACATGTTATGCATACGTAGATACGGCTGCTTATACGTTCCAATCCCAGATAGAGAGTTTTAGAAAACTATCTATTACCACCATTTATTAGATTTTAATTGATAGTTATATATTATATAAACATACATAGTGACATGTATTAGCTAGTGAATTCTTTATCAAATCTGAGGGTTTTTTGTTTTTTTGTTTGCTTTTTAGGTATTCCTGCATTTTTGTGTCATGTGTGTATCTAGGATGACATTCTATTTATCATTTCATTTCATATCTTAATAAATCATGTATTTTGTTCATTAAAATGTTTAATTCTAGCCTACATTACAGCTTTTGGATCATATATAATAATATGTTATTTGTAGATACATATATAATCAAGTTAAATGGTCATATTAAAAGTTTCGCATTAAAAAAGTATAATAAAGGGAGAAATGATTGTATATTTTCTATTTTTATTTCTTTTTTTCTTTTTTAGTGTTCTCAATTCATTGTTAAGATTTATTACTCTCTTCAATTTAACGAATGGATAATTTGCTTGGCCACAAAACCTTATCGAAACATAGAAAAATAATTCTTTGCTAAGGTTAGGTTAGTCCATTCAAAGGGCATTTATGGTCTCCATCCCTACACTTTTACTCAATAGCCCCTATTTGGACCCACCGCCTCACCCAACCACTCCCAATGAACCTAAGTCGCCCCCACCACTATGCTCTACTACTCAAGGCAAGCCTAATCCTTCTGGCTTTTTACCTACAATCCCCGAGAAGGAATTCAATGTATACACACCACTTGGTTATTCCGTATAGGGTGGAACTTCTAATGGTTGTCGAACAAGTTTTAGTAGTAATAATAGTTTCTAAAAGAACTATTATCTATGTTTTTATGTGTCCGAATAATATTGGTAATCATCTACAATATAATATAATATATATATATATATAAACGTGGTGAATAAGATTTATTGAATGTTTTTCGCATCCCATACGACTGACCTACAAATCTGTGAATCTACGTTACCTACTTGCGAATGCAACCCCATGACTGCATAGACACCACTTTGTTAAGTATCATGTAAACAAGTTAAATATTGCAACCTGACTGACTAGGACATTTATTCAATAAATTGTTGGAATATGTCGGTAGAAACACGACCTTGGTAAGGATTTGATCCATATTTATTGTTGTGATTGGTACAATAAATACACGAGATAATTAAGTAGAAAAGAGAGAAAGTGACTGTATTTAACGATGAAAACCGAGGAAAACCGGGATGAAAAACCATATGCACCAGCGTAATAACATAATATAACGTACTTACAATCTTTGAGGAGCACTGCTTTCATAATTGAGTCCTTTAAGCTAAAAAAAAGATTTAATAGATATATATATATCACGTATTATATATGTATGATATGTAAATACTAATAAAATATTAACATATTTACTCATAGTAGAAATATTTTCTAAATCTATTATCACACGTAATTTGTACATGGTATATATGTTAATATCTTATTAATATTTACCATATATATATATATAATATGTGACGTGTATTATCTACTGAATCCTTTCTCCTTATGCTGGACTCAACTCTTTCAAATGCACATAAACATATATGTAGAGTATTGTTTTATTTTATTTTATTTTTATCAACATATATGTAGAGTTACAAAGACTCTAAAACCAAATATAACAAAGGAATAACCTAAGTTATAAGAGACCAAGAGGAAGTCTTAGTTGATTAGAAGCTCTTGAGATTGAATGGCCTTTGTGGTTGTTTGCTATCCACACTTGTTCCATATATGACGACTTCATCTTTTCACTCATTCCTTTGCTTATTAATACTCCAAAAATTGTCTACATGTACTCATAGTAGATTCTAAGCAAATCTTTAACTTCACTTAGAAACAACTCAACATATGTATATAAACTCGAGCTTCACCCACATGTAGCACCTTCATTTTAGCTGTCTAACCGGCTCACCTTTGGTCCACCAATATAGCATATTTTTATATGAGTTAGCTTTCCATTAGTCACTAGCCATATGATATCATCCCTTAAAAAAAAAAAAAAGAAAAATAGAAATTGCCAATGTTCATAGGAGATTTTGGGTATGGGTCCCTTAGACTTAAACTACTCTATTTAGGCCTTAGGCCAACCGAACTAAGCCCAATACTAGAGTGATTCACTAGCACTAGACCTAATTTGCTCAACAACCGATCTACTTGAAGGATCTTGAGACAAGTTGACATCCTTTGATGACCGGCCTAACAACAAGATGGTCATAATAGTTATAAGACATGTGGATAGGATTTTAAGACCAAGTCAGCAACTACATTTCTATACTTTCGAAACACATTGAATTACATGTTTCCACTACATAGATCATATAGACGTGCCAACATATCAAACATGCTTTAAGATCCACGTCGACCCTCCTATATAAATAACCTAAAGCACTCCAACAGTAAACTACCTTAACTTCTTTGTGCTATAGGCTTACTTTAAGCTTTTTAAGTTCTTACACTTACAATTTTAGGACCAAACACTAACTTAAGTATCATAGTGGTTATGTCAAACAACACCCTAACACCCTTCACCATGTTTTCTTTGCAAGCTTACTGTTCTCTCATGTAAAGCCAAATCACCTTATACTCTACTAATAGAATCCTACTGACGACACTATGAACCTTAGCATTGAAGATGCATCTTCATTCAATATCGGCCACAAGAATTGAGTCATTAAGTGCTTCTTAGACTTCTTGGCTCCATTTATTACGCTAAACCAATGCTCCCACAACTGTGTTTCATATAATTTACAATTTTACAAAACTTTCTGCCTAATACATATAACAACGCGCATATTGTTAGTTTTTGGGCAGATTTTGGTCTCATATTTCGAGCTTTCTTTTATATAGACATGCAAAGTTTCTTTATTCGTATAAGCATATATAATATATAGTTTCTCTAATCACCTAGAGTTTAATTAAGATGTTAAGGGAAAATGAAAAGATTTTACTAATGTAAATTTGGCAATGAATTAGTGATGATTTCACGATCAATATGGTTAACACTAAAAAACATGACGAGTCTCTATGAATGAAAACCAAATGGATTTAAAAGTCATCAATACTACCTATGCTGCATCAAAACTTTATTAATCCCTTGTTCGTGGATATCTATCACTTGCCTCATACATGTTGGGGTGTGAAATTTTAGAATCATCAGATCAATTGTAACACAAAACTCAACTAACAATTGTAGCAATTTTCAATATGATGTGATATTTAGATAAAAGAAAATAACCAAGGAGTTTCGATAAGAATTATTCTTTTTCTATTATCACTGTAATCTTTATTTACCGTCAGTGCCATGGGAAGCATCTTTGATTGTGGAAGCACCGTTAGATTTTGCATGAGTTATTTGCTTCTCTCTCTTACCCTCGTACCATGTCTCAAGCCCCAAAGCGTGAACAAACCTACTAGTTGTAGGGATCAAAATGTGACCAACCTAACCCCTTCGAGTAACCACGGTAAGGTGAAACACCCCTTAACTTGAGCAACTCCTACTAACCAAGTAGGTCAAAAACACTACCCACCTGACCTCCTTAAGTAATCTTGGTAAAGAGAAACAACTCTTACCTTGAGAAACTCTCACTTACTAGATAGGTTAGAATGTCACCGACTTAACCCCCTCGAGTAACCTTAATAAGGAGAAATACCCCTAACTCTAAGGAACTCTTACTAACAGGCTAGGTTAGAACACCACCAACTCGTCCCCCTAATATAGTTTAAGCAAGGGATAATACTCCTTGTATACTATCAAACCATGTTACAAAAGAAAAAAAAAAAAGAACATTCAATAAAAGTCCAAGGACATAACAGAGCACGTGAATGAATTCAGTTCCATTAATAAGTTGAAGATATGGAAAATTAAGGTTGACATCCTGACTTGGAGTATAAAAAGCAAAGAAAGGAATAACTACCGCTTCAGATTAGCAAACTCCAACAATTTCGAAAAATCTAACGTTTCAATCTACTCGAAGGGTTAATGCATCGATGGCCATAGAGATGATTGACCTTGGGTTATGGAAGGGGTCGAAAGTTGCTAACTTAGGTTGGCAAGAGAATCACCCTGACCTTGATCATGAGAAGCACTATAAAGGGTGAGTTGATGCAAAAGTGCCTTATTTAGACCCAGCAACAAAAAGGGCGCTTTGAACTCAACAATTGCTTGAGTAGCTTCTTGCACTTGGGCAGCCCTCTTCTCCCAAAAGGTTAGGCCATCTAGAAAACCAAGGAAGCTAAGGTCAAGCTAAGGATGATGGGAGAGCACCTCTTTCCTTTTGTAGCATACATACTCAATAGATATGTCCTTCAGCTCGTCTAAACACTGCTCCATCAATTGAAAATCAGCGACGACTTTCTTAGCAGCACTGTTGTTGAAAACCTCCCCACTCTCCAATTTAGAGATGACCTCCTCCATCTCCAAAGCTTTTCTTAGAGTTCCTTGATTTGCTATTCCAACTTGACCTTTTAATCAACCAGCTCTAGCGACGTAGTTTTGGCATTCTGATGCCTTCATCGCCAACTTAATCTTTAGCTAGGAGACCAACACCTTCAGTTCGGCATTTTCTCTCTTGAGGTCGGCCTTAGCTTCCCTCTCCTTGTCCAATTTCTAAGAGAGTTGAGCCTTAGTCCTCTACTCATCCTCAAGCCAAGCCTTCAGGTCATCAACCTCCTTAGCGTTCTCTTCAACAACAGTCTTCTCTTACTTTGCATCCTTCAACTTACACATAAGAGTGGCATAAGTGCCAGTTAGCCTTGATGAACTTATCCATATATTTATTGGTAAAGGACTCTGCCTCTTTCAAGCCCTTCTCGGCTCTAGTCAACATTACCTGAAAGCCATTTACCTCTTTCCATGAGGCATCATAATTGCTCAATTGGAGCGATACCTGGCCATGATATTATAAAGAAACGCAAACTGAGGTCAAATCAACAACGACAAATAAGGATATAAATTGTGAAAGACAAAGGTTTACCTGTCGAATGAGTAAGCTTAAGTAACCTGCCATCCGGTAGGATCGCCTCCTCCTACCCTTGATGGTTGCTTGAAGATAGCCTAATCGCCAAGGGTGTAAGATCCCAATGAGGCTTCATAGCTGAGAGTTCGATGCCCTAATGTAATGTTGTAATGTTGTTAGCCTGGATCTCCTACTTCAACCCCAAGAGCTTCCCCTTGTCCCTTTTATTCATAGCCTCGAAAGTGTAAAGGCAAAGCTCTTCATTCTAGGAAACATACGAAACGTCCTTGAATGAGTTCGACCAAAACCCTAAGAGCTTGAACTTGTTCAAGACAAAAAAATTCATCCCTAAGCTCATCAATACAATTGTAAGGGTAAGCTATCGACCACTTATAATAGGTTACTTAGCTTAAGGGTACCTTTCTTGTAGCCTTTTGCTTCTTGGCCTTGAGCACCATTTCCCTAGCAATCTCAGGGACCTCTCTCTTCTATTTAGGTACCCCTGATAAGGCATTGACTTTAGCTCCCTCCTCTTTACCCCTATCAAGAGGAGTAAGCATCACTAAGTTCAGCTCTTTAATGCTAACGAGTTCGTCCTCTACGATAATAAGCGCAAAGATGGGGATGAAGGTAGTAGAAGGAAAGGCTACACTTACGTGCTCAACAGCCAACGGCTACATTTAGGGACCAAGATGAACCCCTTGAGGCAGAGCCGCCAGCTCAACCCTACTGGTCTTCCTAGCCTTTAACCTGAGCCTCACAGCCTTGCCCTTAGGGTTGGAGGTATAAACCCATCAAATTTAGCTTTTTAAGTATAGAATTAAACTTACATACTGTAGATGACCCTCTTAAGTCAACAGAGTCAATAAAATTTAAAATCGACTAAAATTACAATTCGAAACCTAAAGCGAATATGAAAAACCTTAAATTATTAATAGAAACTCTAGTCACGTACAAAAACCTTAAACTCTAAATATATATAACTTTAAGAGTTTATACTATAAATGTATATAAATATTAGAAATTGTACCTAAAAGTGATAAAATCCTAAAATTATAACTTTAAGGATATAAAAGTACTAATTCATCATAACTTACTCTAAAACCCTAATTGACAATATATCCTTATTATCTTACCAAATTGTTAGTAAAAGATCAAATATAACTTTCAATTATCCATAAATACATATAGTACTAAAGTAATCCATTAGAAACTAAGATATTGCATTATAGATCGCATCCATCTTCCAATTATATAACTAGGTTAGTATTATATAGAGTTAAGTGTTTAGTTAATGTTTATACCATATGTAGTTAGTATTAACATACTAAATGACACTTTTCATGATAATTACATTAAGTTGCCTACTAAATGATGTGTATAGGATATAAATACCTGAAGGAAGATCTCATTACCTATTCTTACTATTCAATTCAATAAACCCCATATTTCCTTTCATTTCTTTAATTTTCTTCTTAATTTTCCCTAATTACTTCATTATATACACTTAAAATTACATGTAATCCTAAAGAGTTGACTAAGTAAACATGCTGACAAAGTTAACAAATGTCATTGTCATCTAGAGTTTTCTTTCACTTTCCTTAGATTTCTACATATTTTTTACATGATTTCTTCTTCAATTTTGCTTCCTTTTACAGTTCACTTTTTCCCCCATCTAGACACCACTTGTCTTCATTACAAAACACAAAATTACACAAAAACAAACCCCTTTTCTTCCCCATCCCCAAACCGTCACCCTCTTTCCTTTCATCTCTTTCCACTTTTGAAAATTTACCTATATATTTCAACAACTTTTTCTACACTATATACTAGCACTTCCCGTACATAATATAAAGCATAAAAGGTATGTTTTTATATGGTTTTCCATCTTAATTAGCAATTAGTTGTATATGTTAAGTTAGTTTTAGAATTCATATGTCATATGCACATGTATATTGAGACAAATAAGATTCTTATATATATGTACCTAAGTGTAGGAATACTTTGATATAAGAGTAGAATACATGAGTACATATACCATATGGATACATGTGAGATACTTGTGTGTGAATTTTAGTAAAATACATGGTATATATATATAGATAGGTGTAGAAGAACACATACATATGTTAGAAGATTCTTATACAAGAGTATTTTTTATATACATAACCAAAAATAAGGAGTATACTAAGTATACATACATATAACTTACTAATTAAGCCCATAAGATGCAAAAATATGGATTTTATAAAGATTTCTTAAGAAAGTATAGAAGGCGTACGAAAATACGTATAAAAATATATATAACACCATATGTATATATGGGTATATGTACGGGTATAAGTACAAGTATATGTATAAGTATACTAATATACATACAAGTGTATTAGAAGTATATATATACATAATATACATATAGAATATATAAGTGCATAAGTAAATTACAACATAATTACTTAAATTACTAAAAGATAGTATAGTAAAATAATAAAATATACAATATGTACAAATGTATATATATATGGGTCGAACCTATCTTAAGCCCATAATACACACCTCAATTTGAGTTAGCCTTATTTAGGTACATATAATAATAATAACTATGTAAAATCATCTCAATATAAGAATCTAAGGGTTAATTAAATCATTAAGTATTAAAATAAGATATAAAAAAAATATAGACAATAAGAATATTTAAGCTTCAACAATTAAAATTTTAATAAATTTAATTCATATCGTGAAACAAGGGTCTTAACATCCAAAACGGACATCACCATATAAACGTACGTCCAAAAACGATGAAAAACGACTATAAGCTTGTAAATATTGGAGATAAAATGAAAAAATTACACACGACTAAAGATATAAGATAAAATTGAATAGAATAAGTAAGATAACTAAGTAATAAACCTGTAAATTGATAATAAGGAGAAATAAATAACTAAATATATGAAGTATCATAATTTACAAATATACAAATATAGTTACTATTAATCCCACTAAAGTATGATATAACGTATACATGCCATACTTGGGTTATATTAAAAAACTAGACAAACTATAATAAACTTTTAGTTAACTAATAAGTTTGATTTCTCAAAATACTTATAAGTTTTACTATCTTTTAAGCATTTCAATATCGAGTTCTAGAAACCTTAAAGGCTTGGAGAATGAGCAATAATCCAGATAAGAGAGTTCTAATGACTTACTACTTGTTTATGCGTATTACTTGTATGATACTTTGCTGCTTGTTATTGCCTGTATATCTAAATGACTGTTTTACTTGTATGCCATCATCTGTGTGATCACCTTTTTAAAATTAATAAATATAAATATCTAACCAAAATAACTGATTCCATTCATCGCATATCTATGGCTTAGTAAATGTATGGATGGAAAGTGCTAGCTTTAGAAAATTTTAAGGAAAGCATTTTTTTTAGAAATAGCTTTTCTAATCTAAAACATATTGTGTACAATTTTGATAAGGATTTATAGTGCCAAAAATAATATTTTATCACTAAAGCAAAGCTAACATGGGATCTCCAATTGATAGCGAGATAACTCGATTTATTGTGCCTATAAGGCCTTAGATAATTTTGGTTGCGAAAGGACTCACACGTTTATGCCCGAGAGGCCTTAGATGGTAGATATTCCTAGTTTAGGATCTACCTATTTAGATTGGAACTCTTTTATCAACTAGGGTAATAGTCAAGTGTTGCCTAAAGGGGTAATGCCCCTAAGCAACCTCATGCAGATAAGCTAAAGTGCCCTGTGTGGTTAAGTACAAAGGATAATCGAAATATAAATGACGTAATTTTACACCTTTCATAATTCCAAACTCCTATAGATGTGTTGTCTGCAGTCATCTCACCTGATTCATTTTGTGTATAGATAGCTTGCATATATGTTAATAATATTTGATAACTTGCTTGAATGATAGTGGTAAGGAACGAACTCATTGAGTTGTTTTATGCTCATTCTCCCTTAGTTTCTTTTGCAAGTTCACTTATGTTAGAATTAGGATAAGTCATGAGTGCCGAATGCAAAATGAAAATACGTATATTAGTGTTAGAATTAGTTGAGTTTTTTATATATGATACATAAACATCCTTTGTAGAAAATATTTATATGTTAGAATTTAATATAATTTAATTCTTCTTACAGTTTTGTAAAGTTGGCATATCTTGTCTTATTATTTAGTAAGAGATACCGATTCTTTACAGTTCTAAGAAACTGTGGGATATCAAACATCTATAGTTAATTATATTTTACAATAAATTAATTATTTGAAAATCAATAACTTTAGTGATAAATCAATTAGAATCTTACAATCTCTTCTTGTAAAACGATGTAAGACGGTTTCCATATCATGGGTACACACGTGACATGGAAATTTTCAAACAATCCTACTAAGCCTCCTTTAAGGTCCTGACAAAAGGCCTTTGTGGTTAGCTTTAACCTAGCCTGTTGACACCTCATCAACTCATTTATTAAAGGAAAGGGAATCTCCTCAGCCAATCTCTTGCCTATAAAGAATCAAACGAGCAATCAGCAAAAGGGAAAACAAAACAGAAAAAATACAAAGTACTACCATTCACCAACTCCACCGTGATTAGCACAAACAAAGAAGAATCCCCCACCTGCCCTATTTTTCTTAAAAGAACGTTGAACGAAGCACAACTTTACACATTAGCATATAGATGAAGCTGTTCATAAAAAATGAACTTATACCTTTTTCCTATTTCTTCACCATAACTTTCTTCATACTAGGGAAGAGCTCGAAGATTGGATACTTAAAGAATCTCTTTACCATTTCCGCGGCGTTTATTTCATTGTAGTATTAGAGGGCCATGAAGGCTTGAATCTCCCTCGCGACCTTAGCATAATTGGGCCCAAGCCCCTTTTAAGCCCCTATTCGAACCAGTTCAGTCTATCTTATCTATAAGTTTGTCTCCTCTAGCAGCTTAACTACCAAGTGGTTGTCTTGTTAACCCTTAAGAAAGTCCACGAGGCTATAGAATAGCTTCTTTACCAAATGAGACTAAAGGTATGGCCACCTACCTACACTTTTTTACGTATAGAAGTGGTTAAAAAGCTCGGGAGTAGCCCTTATCACCAAGTATTCACACAGCCTTTAGAAAGCCTTTAATACCCTCCACTCATTGGGAGGGACCTACATCGGACTACACCGATGAAAGTTAAAAAGCTCCTTCTCAAAGTTGCTTAGAGGGAGGCGTTGCCCATACTCCAAGCACTTCTAAAATACGCCAAAGCGCCTCTTTGTTAACAAAGGCACCCTTTCCTTCCCCCTTGGCACTCGTACATTCCGAGCTTAAATTGGCTCAGCTACAAAATTGCTTAAAACTCGATTGGGAACAAAGGCCTTGCTCCTACTAACTCGACCGCTCAGACCCTTGCCTATCCTGGGAACCTCAAACAAGTCTCTAGCTATTAACAAGGGAGCATACACGTAAGGGTCCTTTGAGATGGCATTGATCAGTTTAGCCTTATCTAATGCCTCTATTGCCATTCTTGTGGTGTTGTCAAGCTGTGCTAATGATGTGACTTCGTCCTCTCCTTCAGGGGGAGGATCACTCCTCATGGTCTTAGAATCAGTAATATTATATTTTGATGCATTTGATGGCGTCTCACCTATGTTGGTCGACATGATTGATAATGAAGTAAAAGGGAGTGAACTTTGAAGAAAAGTTTATAGGAGAGAGTTTCAAAGAAGATTGATGAAAAGAGAAAGTGAAATCTATAGTGAGGAATTGCGAAAATGTGTTCTCTCTAAACAATTAGGGTATTTATAGGCTAAATGCTTTAGGACGTATATCAGCAGTTATAAGGATTCATATAAGCACATATCCCTTTAAATGCTAAGATGTGAACACGTGGAGGCAGTTTTGATTAGACAATTACATTCAAAATACAAAACTCATGCAGATGCACACAAATTTGCCATGATAGAACACCTGTCACATCGCATTAAATGCACTGAAAATGGGCTCAATAAAGTAAGAATTTGAAAAGTTACTTCTGCAAGAAGTTTCCTTGAAGCTCCTTCAACTTCGACAAGAAGACTTATTCGATACTCTAACAGCACTACACCTTAGATCGAATAGATTGTATCCACTCAAGCACTAATCAACTTAGTTCAGTTCAATTTACTCGACGCTTCTGCTTTACGACTTTACCTTGAGATGCATGACCCACCATATTCTAACCTTAGCTCAAAGTGCCTACATCAGGCCTTAGAGTCCTCATGTCAGTTTGCCTATCCAACTTAACATATACGTGCTCTACTTTGACTTGAGAGATGGCTAATTACTCTTATACCCCAATGACTAAGGAGGTAAGACCTCCCGTATTCTACTTCGGAACCGTTACATTCGCCTCTGTACTGAAGGCAATTTGTTTGGATATGTCGTACCTACTCGGCCCTAGTGGAATTTAGCTCAAATGTCTCTACCTTAACCCTACGCTAGCTCGGATATCTTCACCTTGACCTTCACCATCTCGAATGTCTTTACATTAGCCTTTTGCCAGCCTAAACTCCATCATCACTCTACGATACGATAGTATTAACATGGACACCTCCAAATTAGATTGGCCATACGCCTGAGAAGCTCATCTTTCCTTTCTCTTTGCCTTCACTATGGCAATGAGAATGCGTTGAGGGGAGGGGTAGGGGTGGTGTGGTGAGGAAAGGGGGTGAGGTAGGGCACAAGTGTTGATAGGACTTTTTGAACATAGGCTTTTTAGGCCGTCTTGATCTGATAAGGCTCACAGCCTATGATTAGCTATCTTCGACCTAAGCCTACAACACAGCCTATTCAACTATTGGAAGCCTCCAATAGCTAGAAAACTCCAGATAAAGTCAAACAACCACCTACTACATATATGGAACATGTCGAACACCTTGATCCTACTTTTCATTACTCGTAGAAGGGGCTCTACCTACTAACTCCTCTCCAACTACTAGCATCATTCCTCTATAAATACAAGACCATTGCCCTACAATAAACTAATTGATACTTTGTGCACTTAAGCCTACTTATTACTCTCTAGCACTCGTATTCTTTAAACACCTAACTGACTTAATTATCGGAGTGGTTATACCGAATAACACCCCAATGCCCCCTTACCGTGCTCTCTTTTGCAAGCTTTTCTACTTGCATGAAGTCCAATCGATACTAATAAAGTTCTTAAGACGACACTCTCTATTCACTTTATACCTACTCATCCTTACTAAGAAGAAAGCTTGTTATACCTAATAAGTTAGAAATTTCCTTTTTTTTTTCATTAAGAATACTACACACTAGCTATAAACAAACTCAAATGTGCATTTTTTTTAAACATAAAGTTTTAAATGCATATTTAAAAATATAAACCTTATAATATAACATATAATACTTAAAAATCTATGTCCCATTTTGCAAAATTCTTCCACGGTGTTAGCAACACATCAAATCATTCTATTGGTAACGTGATCAATGTCCTCAAATATCTATTGTTCGAAAAAGCAAGCTCTTAAATGCACTGTCGAAAAAAATACATCCTATAATATATATACATGGACCTTATAACTCCAAGCACTTTTGCTGCATTTTTCCCATTATACATGTATTAATAGATATACAAACATAAATAAATGTATTTTCGGTAATCATGCTTTCTAGATTAACATAAACAAGTTAGTTCCGTCATAAATGGCATCTTTACTTTCCAAGTACATTTTGTAAATCAGATATGGCCACACCGTGTATGGAATAAATTTTTGTTGGCCCCAACTCTGTCTCAAGCTTGTCACAATCAATCAACATGCATTTATCTGTACAAGAAATTAATGTATATTTATGAAATTTTGTTACACCTATCTATAAGTATGCATGTGATTAATCGAAATATACTCGAAACAAGAAATTAGAGATAGCAAATATTTGTGGCTTTTTGTGCATCTTAATACAAAAATTAGCATTGTTAAATGTCATTTTGATGTTTAAGACCTACAAATGGTACAAAATAACTTTTGTTGGGCCGATTACATACTTAATTAATCGTTTTTAAGTACAACAATAGGGAATTTGGTAAAAAAAAAAGTAGCACAATAATAGGGCCAGTTTTGTTTCAAATTTCATTTTTGCTATTGTGGCCTCCAATTTATCATTTGCCATTTATTTCTCTATAAACTTTTTGTATTTTTTCGTATCATCTTTAATGCCCGAAATTTACCCTTTTTTGTAATTATATACCACAGCTTTCAAACTTATCAAATTGTTTCCCTAATGAAATTTAACTTGTTATTATTACTTCTACACAAAAATCTGTTATTGAGCATTTATCTCTTCGTCTTCATCTTCAGGCCCTCATTTTCTTAGACAAATTTCAAAAGTACTCAACAAAAATACACACGTGCGATGCTTCAGAAAACGACAACATCAACTCGAACAGTGTGATTCAATTGCTTCACAAATTATTCTACAGTTTTGTTGACATGATTATGATGAACTGAACAATTCCCTTGACAAGATGCACTGGAATACCCGTTTATAGACTGAAGCCCTCCTTCACTACTTCATGTCGGAAAATTCAATGCACCCTTCGACTGCTTCCATTTCACCACCAGCTTTACCGTTAAATATCATTACGTTAATCCTTCTCTCATTCTAAGTTTCTTTAATTCGTTAAAACAGTGAATGTGAAATTAATTTTTATTGATTTATGCTTAGTAACATTATGAAGGGTAAAAGCAATTCAAATAATAATGTAGTAACATAGGTTATGTACCTTCATCCACTTGTGTATGAAGAAGATTTCTGCTCATTGATAATTGTTATTTTAAGCATTTCTTTTATTTTTCTCCCTCTTAAAGGGGAACAACCTTAACATTCAACACGAATTTCGGATATTTATATTGTATTATAAATTTCACAAGAGAAAAAACTTCTCTTACTCTGCTCCCATAAAGAAAAGAACCCGAACCCTCGAGCAACTTCGCTGAATACCTGAAGGTATTATTGCTTGTAGTTGACTTTTATTTTTTCTACTTTCTGGAAATAAAATAAAAAATTATTTGTTTTTGTTCAAATTATTTGTAATATAATATACGTATGAGCTTGGAGCTGCTTGAGAGGCAGCAAAGCCTTGTACATCAAGACAATACAGAAACATGGCACTCAAGGACACGTCACCGGGCGATTTTAGTTGATCCACAATTGTTGACGGGGCGGTCTTCGGCACAACCCAGAAACATTTGAGAACTCCGGTCCCACACGATGCGGACACGCATTTAACCTATGACACGAAAAACGGATGAGCCATGGTCCGACTACACAAACCCGATCCGCCCTGTTGCTGTCATCGTTTGCCGAGTGACTGGGATACTGAATTCGTGCGACTGTGTGACAAGGCACTTCAGACATTCCCACTTATTCATACTTCTGTGGTGTCCCTTGATACTCGGAGTCCAAGCTTTTGGATGGACTACCAAGGTCCAAGGTCTCTGCGAGTCTAATCACGTTATAAAAACTGAGATGCCAATCCGATCTTCATGAGGTTTGGGATCAGTAGAGGTTAGTCCCACTATAGACAGTCCTTCAAAATTAGGATTTAGGCTACCTTGGATCAGTCATGAGTCGAAATTAATCGACCCACGGTTCATAGAAATCGCAATAAACCTTATGAGTTTACAATCCAAAATTGCTTATCAATAGTAGGATGAAAATGTTATGGCTAATCGTTAAAAAGGGCGATTGTGTTAATATATGAGTAAATTTTTTGACGTTAAAACTGCGGTCTTAAAACATTTTGAACCCTCGAAAGCTCTAAATCTGCTAAAGCCAACATACTTCAGTTGATGATAACTAGTAAGAATTTATAAAATATGTTTCGTTTTCTAAAACTTTTTATTTATCTTCATAAGATTCTACTTTGACTATCCAAAACCATTAAAAACAAATAGAGCAATAAGCTCTGGACATCAGTAGTTTCATCTATATTATTAAAGTTAAAAAACCTTTGGAGAACTGATATTTCTAAAAATTACTATTTAGTTGTTAATTTTATAATATATAACAATAAAACAAACTCTTATATCAATTACCAATTAATTTAATAAAAATATATTTATTAATTACTTTATATTTTTTTTTCAAACAACTTTCCCTCTCCATATTATTTCTCTTTTCTATTGTTAACCATACTGTATACGTCTTCTCCATATATTTCTTAGTCTTCGCTTTTTCACTTATATTATAACTTCACTTTTCCAAAAGTTAAGAATCATTTTTCCTATGAGGTAAAAAACATTACTATGGTTATTTAAGTGAAATTTATTATAATTTTATTCATTGCACTAATGAATTTATTTTATAGCACTAGCAATACAAGTACACATTTACTGGTATTATAAACTATCCAAAACAACCAAATCAACTAAATATAATCTTTATACATTATGTAATTGAAAATCACTATAAAATTTGCAAATGAAATCAATAGTCCAAGTACTTGGATAACTTTGATCTATTGATAGGCATCATCATAGCATGGAGATAATAAAACATACTTTGGAAGTTCAACTGCTCTCAGAAGAACGTATTTTTCTTTGCAAATCAAAATATTTCTATGTTTTCGGTTTTTATCAATACATTTTCACTTATATCACAGTGGATCCTAAAAAAAAAAAACAAGGAGTTTATATCAAATAAAATATATACTTCGACTTTTTTGTCTTGATAAATTAGTGTTTATATATAGATGTAAGGGGATCTCTTCAAATAGTAAGAAGCCCCTTTCAATGATGTGGGTGGGTGGGGGTTGGGGGAGGTTGCCAATGACTCCTTGAAGCTGCATATAGAGGAACATTGTAATTTTTATGTCGCAAGGGCACTCGTTATATAAACACCGAAAAGAAACGGTGAAATTTAGATTGGATTTGTTAAATTGCAATGGCATCCGTGATTTTATCGCTAACTTGTTCAAAATATTAGAGGAAAGGGTCTCCCATCTCTGTATGATGTTATTGATACATGATGTGCCAAAACTTTTATAACTAATGTGGTCAAATCCTAGATCAGTGGTTGATTTGAAAATAAAAAGAGGTTAAGGGCCGAGTGAATCAAACTTGAGTTAAATTGGGTCAATAAAAGATTTAAATAAATATAATTATATTTATTTATAAAGTGATAAAATTACTCACCTTCTTAAAATTTGAAGATTGGGAGTCTCTTTATTATTTAACATATTGTTTTTCTTGAATCTATTCATTAAATTGGTGTATTATCTGATAGAAGAAAAAAAAGGTACATTTCAATTAAAAAAAAAAACCTATTGAATTCTATAAAAACTAAATTGAATCGATCGAGTCAATCGAGGTTAGATAATTGCTAATGTAAGTCAAAAAGCTTATGTAAACCGATATTTTAATGATATCAAATTGAATGAGATGAACCAGCCAAATTAACCCAAGCTGCACATCAACACCATTAACGTTAAATTAGTCGTAAAAGAATTGGTATTAACGAAGGAGTACGAGGACCACAAAAAAGTGGTTGGTCATCGTAGAAATGGGTTATGGCGAGAAAGCGACGACAGGTATATTTAAACCCACAACTGCTTCTGTCAGGCTTACATCTTGCAAACGATCAATAATAAGCCATCAACAACTCTTTCTTCTTACATATTTTCAATAGCAAATCAAAGTAATTAAAGATGCTGGACAATAGACCTAAAGGAACATTAATTGTCTGTGTTGTAGCCGTTATCTGTACATATCAATCCAACAATACTCTTCCACATAATTCTACTTAGGACCATCTCTTGTAAGATCATTAAATTAACTTTTCCATGAAGATGTAAGGTCATCAATATTAATCCTCTTGATGGAAGCTATTCACCTATAGCTCATTGAAATGAGAAGGAAAAAGGAAAGCTATTTTATTATTGTAAACTTTGACAAATTACTTTCATGATTTCAAGATTGTAAACTGGGAGGGTTCGTTCCCTTTCAAGATAGATATCGTTAACATTAAATCAAATGGGATGAAGTCAATCTCTAAGCTGGATCAAAACTTTATTATTTGGAAATTTAAAAATGATAAGATCAACTATTACACAGACTACAAAATTTTTCGAAACCATAATGACGTTTTTTATTAAAACAAAGAGAGAAAACATATAATAATGCATGATTAGGAATTTGGTTTCTCTTTCTCCTACAGCTATGATCCTTCTTCAACGACAGCCATAAGAAGCAGCTTTGGTTGTGGAAGCACACCCAATCAGCTCTCATGCTCCTTTGTTGATTATTGTGATGTTGTCGTTGTTTGTAGTTTTGTCGTTTCCATTTTCTTTGGTTATATCTTAATCCATAGACATTTACAGTACAAGCACGAAAGAACTTTCCCTACCCTTGTATAATCATTAACTTAAGATGCGTTTATTTTTCAATTAGCTCCTTTTTTTTTTCTTTTTCTTTTTTCTTTTTTTTGATAATTAATAAACTTTAAAGGATGTTTGTAATTACTTAGGGTGTCCACAAGAACCTGATGAATCCTACTACTTATTATCATGATGAGCTTTCTTTTAAGAATGAAATTTGCTGTCTCAAGTTAGATTTCTGATTTGAAATTCCATAAGAAAACGGATCGTCCTAACAAACTCGCTTCATTAGTGTATATTACTAGAAAAAAGAACTATAAAGAAGGTATATTAATAGCAGTTTATCAATAATTGCTACGTTTATCAAATCATAGTGGTGATTCTAGCTTTTTAGGTAACTTAATTAATATGGTAAGAACTTGTACATCAGTAATATTTTATATTTAATTCTCAACCTATTTTCTGCATTGGCCCTTCTTCTTCTTCTTCTCTTTTCCTTTTTTTTTTTTTTTAACTTGAATCCTTGTCATTTTAAAACAATTTTAGTTTAGCCCTTCTATTAACTCCATTGGAAAAACAATTATGATATGTATTATCAAATTCTAATAGGCATCTACAATAATCCATATGATAAATAATAATATTGTATATATTAATCTTTCTAGGAAAAATCATATATATTAAATTAGATAGTATAATAAAAATTACAAAACTTGAAAAGAAAATTTAAAATAATAAGAATAACCATTGGCGGTGGCTCACACGTGGCCTACCACTATGAAAATAAGTGATGGTCATGATCCTTCAATGGTGGTAGTCATCTCTTCTAAAAGCAAGGAAAAAAAAGAAAATGAAAAGTCATATTTTTTTACTAATGGATAGTCAGATCTATAGCAATATTGTCTTACTTATATGACATATTCGTGCAGCCATTTCCTAATCTACTACTACAGCAGTCATATATGACACCTATTTATAATTACATTTAACTTGTTAGGTTTTAAATAAGTATCAGAGGTTACAGAAAAATTCAATAACAATTTTTTTTAACTTGCTCCTATATAATAGAGTATATATGTAATGTCTTCATACTCTATACCAATTATGAAACTTATACTCTAAATATATAGAATACATATTTTAGGATATCTTATACACATGTATAAAATTTATTTATAAAATAATATAAAAAAAACAACTTTTTTTTCGATCAAGAAAAGAATAAAAATAATACTATTATACTTATGGAAAAAAGAAATAGTTGAAGTCCAATGCAAACCAAAGGTTACTGCCCTTATCTTGTCTCTTAGTGATGTGGCTTTATGCTGCCTCTCTAATAATGTCTTTTTGCCTCTTCTTCCCTTAAGTGAAATGATACTGCTAATTTCAATTTGCTCATACTCTATCACCACAAGAAGAAGGTATGTTTACAAACTTTAACTTCATTATTTATATGCTTATTTTAATATAGGGAAAATTATATTTTTAGCTTTCAAATTTTGTTATTTTTTCTAATTGAGTTCTCAAATTTTTATTTATTTTTTATTTAAGTCTTCAAACTTTCCAAAAGTTTGTAAAAAAAGTCATTCATTAATGAATCATTAGTTTTTCCATTAACGAATGATTCTATTACAAACTTTTAAAAAATTTAAGGACTAAAATATAAAAAATAAAAGTTTGAGGACTCAATAGAAAAAAAGGAAAAGTTTGAAGAATCAAGTGTAATTTTCCATTTTTTTTCTTTTTCATCCTTCATTAATCTTTTTTAGCAAAAAAAAAAAGGGTTACAACTTAATAAATAAGAACAATTAATTATATTATTAGATAAAATATCAGTTACAAAATTATTAATCTTATTATAAATATAACCATTATTTATATTTTATAATTTAAAAATTTATAATAATATATTAACTAATTTTATATAATATCATTAAATTAAATATGAAAATTAATTGTGGTCACTATTATTTATTTAATTTAATAATTAGAATAAGTATGAAATAAGTTGTATAATTACTTCCTTAACACCGGTCTGTTAAAGGGATGGAATAAGTTTGAATCTTTCTTCCTCTAAATTGTTATAATATGTAATAAGTTAGCAAAAAAAAAACTATTGTTACATGTAAATTTGAAAAATTATAAAATTAAATGCAATTTAATTCTATTAAGAACACCAAATTGAATCATCGATCATTTGAAGTATTTATCGATCAAAATGGAAAAAATATATTGAAAGGATCATTTTTCCTACCTTTTTATTATAGGATTTTATTTTATATTTTACTATTTTTTTGTCCATTTCAAGACTTAAATTTTGAAAATGAGGATCTTCATTTTCCTAGGCTACTAGTGTCGTAAAAAACTATGTCTTCAAGGAACTATATATATTTATATATGTATAACCGTAGATAATAAATGAAAAACAAATAAAAATATAGATCCTAAAAGGAAAAAAAAGGGGAAAAATTAAATTATTATTTTTAGTTCTCAAACTTTTTCACTTTTTATAATTGAGTTATCAGACTTTTATTTATTTTATTTCAATCCTCAGTTATCAAAAGTTCGTAAAAGAATTATTCATTAATGCAAAAATTAATGATTCATTAATAAAGGATTCTTTTGTAAACTTTAGAAAACTTAAAAACTAAAATTAAAAATTAAAAATTTAATGATTCAATTAGAAAAAGTAGCAAAATTTGAGAACTAACAGTATAATTTTCTTTTAATATACTTATCTTAATAATTAAAACCTAAAAATAGCAAACTTTAAATTTAAAAAAAAAATTGTTTCTCATTTTTTATTAATATTTAGATGTTATATCACCTTATTGCACCAACACGTAACCTGTACACATTTATGTCCATGTTCCTCAGTGTCAATTTGCCTCTCTCTCTCTCCTCACCAGTCACCATTGGGTAGTGCCATCAACTACGACGCATGACCTCATTATTATTGTCGATGTGTGCACTTGAAGTCGGAGGCCAAACTCCTCGATCATCTACCAGCCCAAAAGTTTATGACGTGCGGAAAAGACAAAATGCCAATCGATCATCATAAATGCTTTTACATCGTGTCCTTTATTGCCAACCTCGAACCCTAATATTTTATGATTTTCACCACTTACTCCCATAGTCCTCAAATTCCTGTGATTATCTATAATCCTGACAAGATGCAGGTATGATACTAGGATTTTGTTATCCTTAATTATCTATCCCCACATGAGTATAGTATGAACAAAAGCTCCCTTTGTTGTTGCTCGAAATTCTCTCAATAGTTGTATTATTGTCGTGGGATAACGTTTTTTTCGCTTGATCTTAGTCGAAGACCGCGTTTTTTAATTTTTTTCTCCAATGACGAAATAGTCATGCTACAAAATTACTATTATTGTGAGATAAAAAAATTACAAATCTTTTCTGGTATCAAAAGAAGTAGCTATTATTTATTCTTTTCTAGCATATTTTCAATAGCTACTAATCATAGCTCAAAAAAACTATGATAAATAGTTATTATAATTCTTTTCCCCTATCTTATTTTATTCCACATTACGAGGAATCTTGTTGGTTATAATAACATGATTGTCTAAAAAAAAAGAAATTTTTATTTTTATTTTTTATTATATTTAAACTTAAAATTATTCAATATTATCATACTTAACTCAAGCAACTACGATTGTTATTGGTTTTTTTTTTTTAATTGCGGTTGATGGCAAGAGGCAAGTTTATAGTGGATAATCCGTGGCGGTAGATATCCATATCAATGGAAGATCTAAAAAATGATTGCCATTTATAAAAAGAGGAAACCATCTTTCTTGTCTTTCAATTACATTTTCGTATGGTAGCTAACTATCATTATTAATAACCAACTATCATAGTCCATGGCTTTTCAATATTACTCTCCTTTACAAGTTATTGGGTTTTATTACCACTTAAGACTTACAAGTGCGAAAAGGATTCTCTCAATTTTCATCTTTTAATTTCTCTCAATTTATAAATTAAGAGTCAAAATTATTTAGAAACTTGAACAATCTTATGATATCATTATGGCATAATTTACTTCCTTATAGTCTCAAATATTCATTACATCTACTAATATCTTCAAGGAATAAATTAAGAGAAATTGAGAAAATATAAACGAAGCAATCCAAACTCCTAATAACATTGGTAAACTACAAGTATTTTAATATAATAAATATTTAAAATAGTCCAAAAATTGTCTCCACAAAACAAACACACACTTAGACTCGTTATTTGTTCTTCTTGATAATTAATAGCTAATGCTATTAAACCTAAGTTAACTTCTACGGTTCGGTCTGATTCGACCTAATCTATCTATAAAACCAGTCTAGTCCAACAATGCTTCAATCCTAGTTTAACTTGATTTCATCTTTTTAATTTTTAATCCTTTCATACCTTCGGATCAATCACTTGAGCTAAGTTTAGCAAAATTGTTAATAGCTACCTACCAAGGAACACAGGCACTGACCATGAAAAATGCTATGATGTACATTATTGAACTTCCAAAAATAAACTAGTAAAGGAAACGGTGCAGTTTGTTTTTGAAAAATAAAATCTCGCTAATATTAGTCAATAAACTTTTGATAAAATCACTCCATCCACCATGCACAAACACTTTAGCAGGAAACATCATGTAACGGCTGACTTGATAATCTTACAACAGATGGACCCTTTCATTGAAGCATTTTTAATACAAAGGAGTTTTTATTAGTGGTTTGATGTGTACAGATAACAAGAGCGCCATGTACAGTTAATGTGCCCCCTGGTCTATTGTCCAGTATCTTTAATTATTTTGGTTTACACTTCCTTCCCCCTGTAGAACATATAATTTCAGTGATGACCAACCACTTTTATGTGGTCTTTCTATTCACTTGCTAATTTAAATTGTATTATGTTTTAATTCAATGTTAAAATGGATTTTATGTTTTAAATAAGTTTTATTTTATTTATCACTAATCAAGTTAAAAAATTCATATAGAATTGGGGCCTTCCTCCAATATTTTAAACAAGTCAGCCACACAATCACGAATGCCATTGCAATTTAGCAATTTAGTGAAGATTTCATCATTTAACATGTTCACGCAGCATAAAAATTATAAATTATTGACATAATCATCTCGAAGAATTTTACAGCAAATTAAAAGAAAAAATGATCTTATGATGAAAAAGAATTAGAAAAAATGAGGTTATCAAAGAAAAAATGTTTCAATAGAAAGAAAACACAAAAATATTTTTATGGGTAATGAAAACATTGATTTTTAAAGAAACTTCTTTTTTTTTTTCCCCCTAGTAGTAGTTAAAGTTGGAACAGCCATGTTTCATTTTCCACACCATAAAGTTTATCAATTGGTCATGTTATCCAAGTACACTAACTATTGATCTCATTTACAAATTTTACTAACACGTGATGATTTCTAATTACCTTGACTATAAAGTTTAATAGAATTATCATATATTTAGTGCTTTTGGATGTCTTATAATAGAGTTGTGCTCCACCATGATCAATCCTATTATGTTTAAGGTGATAAGGTTTAAAGAGTTAAATATATGTTTTGAGATGATCAAGGAGATTTAGCACGATAGCTTTAGAGGAAGGCTCAATGAATCAGTTTGTCTACTCCAAACCACTCTTAGGAAGGTTGTTCCACTAAAAGAGGTTTTCAATTAGGTCTCGATCCAAATCAAGGCCATGAAGGGATCAACTTATATAAAGAATTAATTCTAGCCATTGATCATTATCGTTATGCTATTGGAATGAAATCTCAAAAAATTAAACAATCAATTATTTCAAGAACACACTCATCTTACCACTCAAAATAGAGTTTGATACTTAAGAAGCTCCTCCATTTGTCATGTGTGTATTTGATCATCTTAAGACTGCCTACTCCCATTCCTTGCTACATCTCCCTTACTCATCCCTCATGTGCTATCTCCTGTTACTAGTGGTCATTACATCTGAACTCTTGTGCCTACAATTTATAATTAAAAAAGTAACAATTTGAAAGTACTAAGTATACTATAAGAGTGAGAAGCATTTTGCGACGCTTTTTTTTATGATAAATTTCAGGGAAAAACATATATTTAGTGCTCGATGCCACCTACTTTTCTATTTAAATCCTCAACCTTCGTTTTTCCTTTTTTACCTTAATTAAGTCCTCCTTACAACTTTTATGTTTAAATCCTTCCATTATCTCTATCGAAAAATCCATTAAGAATCGACATATGTCCACTTTTTGTAGGTTCATATATTTAATTTCAATAACGATATTATTAGATGTATTAAATTAAATATTAATATAAGTTACAAAAAATTAAAAAAAAAACTCAAAATCAAAAAGAAAAGGGATGTTGTTAGATTGTCTTCCCACAAATTTTATATTGACATAATATCAAAAAATTAATCAATGTATAATATTACAGGTTCTTACATATATAAAACTTATGGAACCTATAACAAGACTTATGGAAGCTATACCATATATCAAAAAAGTAACTTTTTTGCTATTTTCATTATTTTATGTTTATGTGATATTAAACAACAACTATAAAACCTCTAAAAGTTTGGAATGTCAATTGTCATTTGTAAAGTGGCTAATGTAGAGAAAACGATAATTTTAATGAAAAATACTTTCAAGTATAGGTGATAGACTTCATATTCGTTGTCTATCTAAAGATAATGACCTCATTGACAAATATATAGCTCTAAGTGATGATTCGAAATTTATATTTCATCTTAATTTTTAAGGAATTATACTATTCAATTGTAGCTTTCAACTGGCAAATGTTAGAAATTTCTATTTACAATGGAAGTAATGACAAACTTAAAGTTGCTATTTTTATATTTCAATTATTAAGGTAATTCTTTTGCCTTGAAACTTTGGTTTTTAAAAAAAGATTGAATGGGTATTACACGTCACTTGTTAAAGATTGTAAATACTAACAAAATGTTGATACGTAAAATAATTGTATGGGCAGTTTTTAAATTAATTGCTACCCGGGATTTGCATCTATCATATATAACAAAATCTTATTGGTATTTACACTCCACATATGTATTACATGTAAGGTGAAATACCAATTAAATCCTTTCTTATATAAGGCTCCATTTAGTTTATCTGTTTTTTATCTTGTTGTTGTCTACTCGAATCTTTATGTTTAGTAAGAATAAGACGCTAAAAAGATATAAATATATTTTTAAAAATATATATTAATTAAAATAATCCTATTTCTAATGCATAAAATGTATTTTTTCAAAATTTTTCTCCTAAAAGTATATAAATTTTTATTTTTCAATTCTAATATTCTAATCACCATTTTCATCGTAATTATAAAAATAAAAACAGATAAGACAATTTTCCAAATACTAAATTTCAAATAAATATAAATCAAATACATACCAAAAAATGACAATCCAAACAAGCCCTAAATCCCTTGTGACAGTTGTTTCAGAAACTATTTCTTCTTTCTATTATTATCCGTATCAATATTTTATTAACATTTATACGTTATGTGTATGTAATACCAGCGTATCATATTTACAAGATCTTTTTTTTTTTTTTTTTTAGTGAAGGAGAATCGATAATATTGATGACAATTACATTAGGTGCAAATGATTTAAAAAATATATATATTTAAGAATTAGAAAACAATATGCTAGTATCTTAGCAGTAAAAAGGTAAGAAGAAGCGTCAAGATATATCCAACAAATGTTATTGACCATGCAAATATACGAAGATGAAAATATGAAATGCACACACTAGGATAACAAGCTTTTATATATATATATATAAGTTTAATGAATAAACACTTCCAACTAAAAGTAGAATATTACTTGTTGGATAAGCAACCTAATTTTGTATGATATTAAGAAATCTCCACCTCTTATTGACTTTATTACAAAATGTAAGGAAAATTATGTGGGAGCAAATCAATCTTTGAAAATAAGTTCAAATATAAAATCAACATTTCAATGGATTTAAATATAATATATAAAATATAGTATATATTAATTAATTAAAAAGGTACATGCTATTATTAAATATAATATATATACATAATTATTTAATTAATTAAAAAATTAAGAAAAATGGAATATTAAAAATAAAACAAAAAAGAAAAAAGTTGTAAAATTAAGAAAAAATAAAACTGGCTACCCTAAGGTCAGGGTCAACTGGTTTCATTTTTTTAATTTCTTCAACCTTTTTCTTTTTTTAACCTTTCGATATTTTATCAATTTTTTAATTAATCATATTATTGTATATATTATAATGAATTGTAGTATGTAGTTTTTACAATTTTTTTGTTTTTTATTATTTTCATTTTTCAAAAGTTTTTAGCAATTTATATGTTTTCAATTTTTTTCTATTTATTTATATTTAAAAATACATGTAAGTGCATTAGGGCGCAACATGGTAGATAACTACCACATCAGTTAAATTTAACAATGTTATAATGGCAGTCTTTTACTTAACCTCTATTTACTCTTACCCCCAAGTGTTGAACCGCTTTCGTGTAATTTTCTATCAATATATATATTATATACACCAACACCATACTTAATTAGTAATTTTGACATTTTTTTATATTGTTAAAGTCTCAAATTTCTTCTATAATGACAATGTGGCTAAAGAGGTCAAAACCCAATAACCTATAAAGGAAAGTAACATTAAAAAGCACTACCAAGACTCTTGTAACCTAATAGCATGAATGCTGGTCTCTTAATGAGATGAACTAAGTTCGAATCCCCCTTCTCTTATTATAATAATAGAAAAAAAATATTTAAAAGTGGTTCATCAAGGTAGTTAACTGCTAACAATGGTAGTTAGCAACCATATGAAAATGCTAATGGAAAACGCAGAAGATGTTGTCCTCTTTTTATAGATGGCAATTGTTTCTTCCATCTTATATTAACATTTTCTGTTATATGGTTCAAGATTAATGTCACAAATAGCATCCAAATTTTACCAAAATATATAATTTACTAATTATTGCTTGTATATTGAAAAAAAATCAATTTATTACCTAATTCAAATTTTCCTTATTATTTAAATTAACTCTATTAAGTTTATTTACTAACATAGATATAAAGACAAATCAACAATTAAACATTCCATCTACCCTAAAGTTAGAGGGGTTACTAATGGCCACCTGTAGAGAGTTGCACAAACCTCCACCAAGGGGCCACTAGTCATCCCCTGACTTTAGAATGGCTAAAACGATCACTTTAAATAAAATGTATTGTAGTTCACCTAAAAAAGTAGGTTGTTTAACCTATTAGCAACTATCAGTCAATTCCTTATTCATCCTTAGATTTATGTTCGCAAAAAGACTTAACAAAGTTAGTTCAATCAACTAAAATAATTATGAAAACATCAACTAGGTAGCAAATTGTGATGCTATAAAAAATTAAATTAAATAAATGAAATAAAGAAAATAAAATAATAAAAATAAAGGAAGGGGTAAGGAAGTAAATAGTAGTTATTTAAGGGACAATGAGGTCTTTTCCACCCCTAAATATAAAAAGCCAAAACCCTAAAGGCTCTTTTTACACTTTTGGACATTGCAATTGCCTTTCCAAGTAAACCTCAAGAGCAAGGCTAAGGTAGAGCCTTATTCAAGTAATTCTTTCGATTTAGACACTTGAATCATAATATTTGCTGACATTTTAGAGTATTGCAGCATTGCAGAAATGTCCAATTTAAGTTTGCCATGGCGGAGCAGGGAAAGAGTTGAACCCTAATTCATAAGCAAGTTGCTGATTTTGATAGAAAAGAGAATGTGTTGTTGTATTGATTAGGTGTATTAATTGTTTGTAATCCTAAGTGTTTCTTTTAACCATTGTATGGCATGGAGTGTATTTCAGTTGCTTCACAATCCCTAATGTAAGCTAAGTAATGTTCTTGTCATTATTTTTACTTTCATAATAAGGGATCAAAACATACTTAAGTGTTTCTTGTTGTCAATATGGTAAAAAAAGACTAAACCTAAGGTGAATCTAAAGTGATTTATGCATTGGAATCATTGTGGGATAGATTGGGAAAGGTTAAAGTCGAAAAAGAAAAGTGGGTTATTGAACAAGAGGAACACGGGCAAAGATTACAACTGTGGACTTCCCAATGTTCCCTTCATCAAGAATGTGGGTTAAAGCATGGAAAAGAAAATTTTAAGCTATAAGGATCACATCCTAGGACCACGGTCGTGGAACCAAGCCATAGTCTTGCAATATTGCTAAAATCAAGGTATGTGGATTAAGGTTTTAGCTTAATGAAGGATCATGGTCTAAAATCACAACCATGCTCCTCAGGCATAGTCTTGTACTTACCTTTTTTCCTTTTGTTTCTTATTTTTAACCTTCGTAAACCTTAATTCAACCAATCTTAAACGCATCTAAAGATCTAAATTGAACCTAAAACCCTAAATTAATCTTAGATTTCAATTCAAGAACTTAGAAAGATAATGAAGTGAATTTAACTAGGAAGAGATAATAGGATAATAGGAACTAAAAGGAGTTATTTTATGAATATTTTAGGTGTTGATGCTAAAGAAACTTTTGACTTAGAGATTTTCAATTGTTCTTAAGACCTATATACGTGCTTCCCTTTCTTATTGCTTGTATTTGTATAGGTTAGTATAATTATAATCGAAATAAAAACTATTTAGACTATTAATTATGTGATAATTGTGTTTGGCTAAGCTCACAAGATTGTGGAACTAATGTTCCTAAGGTGACACCTCAATGATCCTTAGAACACATTATCTCTTATGGAGTCTTCCTTAGAAATAATCTGAGATAGAATAGGTTGGTGTCCGGGGGTTATAATTCCAGTGTCCTGGAACTAAGTAGGTTAAGTGGCATCTGGTGGTCGTAGCACCAATGTCTTAGTGCTCTAATGCCGGTTTAGACGGAGGCACAATACTAGTGTCCCAATTTAGGAATTATGTAGAGAGTCATGAGATACTCTAAGTTAGGGTTAGCCACAAATGATCCTAACTGTATTATGTTACAAGAATTAAATAAAAGATGTGAACCGTTGGTATTACTTATTGTTAATTGTATTAATGCTTGTGATTGTATATATTACTTGGCATGCACTTATGTTTATGGGTTATACATATTGGGCTCCGACTCACTCTTTTCTTTTTTAGCTGTAAGAACTTTAGATGAGTACATAGACAATGATAAAAATGGGGATGCGTATTATTATTATCAAGATGAAGATTTAAGAGAATATTACTATTATTATGAGGATAAGATATGAAAAGTTGATCTAGTTAGCTGGAGGAACATTGTTATTAAGGAGTTATGTTTGGTCATGTGACCATAAGGATTTGATTATGTTTTTTAGTTTTATTTATTAAGGAAATTAACTGTTGTATTCAAATGCTTTTGAAGAATTAATCACTATAATAGTTTAAGGAATTATTTATTCCGTTAATTCAAGATTTTAGTGGCTTGTTTAGCTTGACGTATCAATAAATTTCTTGGGACACATGGTGATCTATAGCGCTCTTGAGCTTGGAGGTATAACAAAAATTGATCTTTTTAAAATATAAGCAGTAGATTGCACATTCTAGCAAAATTTAGATATTATATATGATATTAACTTTATGGTTAACCACCGCCACAAAGTACATGCTATAACCGTACCTCTTAAGTTAGGTACGAACTTATATAGCACAAGCTATTCTCATCCGGTGTATGAGTTTTATAAGGTGGCTCATGTAAGTAAAGGTAACTAGTTACAACATGACCGTACCCTTTTGTTACCCAAAAAAAAAAGTATGATCATATTGAATAATTTTAACTATAAAAAAAAAAGAAAATCTAAAAAACAACTTTTGTGAGACAACCACGTTTTAAGAACCAATGAAATTCTCTATAATATGGAACAAAATAAGGTAAGTGAAAGAAAAATTATAATAACTATTTTTTCATAGTTTTTTTAAGCTGTCATGAGTAGTTGTGAGAATATAGCAGAAATTGATAAATAATAATTACTCCTTTAGCACCATAAAGGAATAATAGTTTTTATTTTATAGTGATAATAATTATATAGAATGACTATTTTATCAACCAAAGGTAGGAATAAAGTGTCTCCTATTTGAATCACTGTAGACTTTATCCAAAAGAAGAACAATCCTATAGAGTAGATGGGCATTAGGGAAAAGATATAAAGAATAAATTAAAGGACACATTGTTCAACCAAGACCTAACATAAAAAAAGTATCATCCTACAACATTAATACAACTAGTAAGAGGATTTCGAGCAACAACAAGGAGAATTCCTAAGAAATAACAAAAACCTTGATATCATGCTTACATCTTGTTAGGATCATAGATTATTCAGGAATTTTTTGGATGATGGGATTAAGTAGTGAAATAATAATATATCAGCATTTTGTCTTTTTTCTACGTATCATAAACTTTAGATTAGTAGATGATCAGAGGATTTGGCCTTTTACTTCTAGGTTGTTGTAATGGCACTACCAATGATGGGGAAGGAGAGGGAGAGAGAGAGAGAGAGAGAAGGGGGGGCCGGGGGGGAAGGGGAAGATTGATAATGAGGACAAATGGGCATATATTGTGATGGGAATATGAACATACAATTGTCACATTTTTTGTATGGTTTCGTTCTTGATTTTTACAAGACCAATTTTGTTTTCCATCCCTATAATGTTTCGGGTCAAAAACAGTAAATAACTAAACGAACAGATATTAATGATCCCATTTTAACTACTTGATTCAAAAGTTACAACTATGTGTTAATAAAGCATTTACCATTATGGTTTTATAAACTAGTATCATAACCTTCCACAATCCATATGAAACACTTAATCATAGGGTGTCACAATCTCTTCTCCTCTTAAACATGCATCGCCCTTGTCACAAGATTTTATAATTAGACCCAATTTTTCCCTTCCTCCCTTAGAGTACGATTCGAGATACCAATTACCTAAAGATTGTCTTAGAAGCATGTTAAGAGTTATCATCTCGATGATACTTTCCGCCTTCTTCGAACCCCTTCTCTAAACTGGAGTTAAACCCGACTTGTGCACCTACTAGCAGGAGATCGGCTATGATGCCATTTGTAACACCTTATGCCAAAAGTAATAAATAATTAATCCAACAAATACTAATAAGCGCATTTCAACCATTTAGCCCAAAAGTTACAACCATGTGTTGATAAGATATGTACCATTATGATTTTATAAACTAGTACCACAATCTCCTATAATTCATGTGATACACTTAACCATGAGGAATCATAATTCTACTCTTAATTTATGCTCCTTTAAATCTGAACCGTTGAATTAATTTGAACTAATTATGAATTCAGCAGATATAGGTTTAATGGTTCACATTCACCACTAAAGCTAGAATGTTTTTAAACTATAGGAATTACATGGTACATGCTAAGTTAATGTTATTGATTTTCAAGGGATAAAGCTAATATAAGTATTTAAACTTTCATATTTTTTTTTATTTTAGTACCTAAATTTTAAACTTGTTCACTTTAGTACCTTAATTTTTTCAATGAGATAAATTGGTATTTCCATTATAACTGCCGTTATTATAAAATGGTAAAATAATAATATAAGTACATCAACTTTTATTTTATTTCCATTTCAGTGCTCAATCTTTATTTTTTATTTCATTTTGGTATTTTAAAATTTTAAACGAAACAAATAAGTATTATTTATAATGGCCATTATAGCAGAAAAACTAATTTATCTCATTTAAAAAATTGTGACACTAAAATGAACAAATTTAAAGTTTAGATACTAAAATAAAAAAAATGAAAATTCAAATACTTCTAGTGGCATTATCTCGATTTTCACATAAAGTAAATTAGTATACATCATGTAAGTAAGCTAAAATTTGTATGGAACTAAGTAAATCTCCACCTTCTATCAACATTGCCATATATACTAAATATGTACTTACATATGTGTGTATATGATACAGCTCGATGTGGTTTATTCGACCATAAAATATTGCATTCAATGTCATAAGAATAGTTGACATATTATTATAAGAGATTATATCAAAGTCAAACTTATGTTAGGTGCTGAATTTTTGCTTCGTTAAATTTTGTGCATGATGTTTGAAGTTGCTAATTATTATACATATTTGACTTTTGCATATTAATTGAATTTATTAGTTTAGAGTCATTGTTAAAAATCATATCATGGCAAACACTCATTAGCTAAAGAATATACATGTAAACAATAACAAATGGGGTAGTATATTTGATAAAAGGAAGTTTGATTGACCGTTGAAGCTTGGTAATATCAAACTTCATGTACAAAGTTGAGAAGATATTCAAAATTCCAATAATAATTTTAAATTGTCCAATAGAATATCATGGAGCCATTTCAACCTCATAAGTTTCATAAGATCCTTTTTAGGCAAACCAATTCACATGTTGTATTTATTGAAGAGAGTGTATGCATTTGTATATTTGTATTTATTTCTTATTTTACGTGTGTAATTAGTAGGGAGTGCAATGTGCCTTTTTTTTAATAGTTAAAGTAGTAAGTCTAGCTGCTGTATGTATAAATAATCAAATCACTTTTGCTATAACATACTATTACATTGACTCGTTGTGCAACCTCTCTTTCATTCTCTATATCAAAGCTTCAACTATAGTTTAGCCCTTGTTTGTTATTATAGATCTATTGCAAATAGATTGAAGATGGATTTTCATCAATACTGCATAATCTTACACAGTATCTAAGCTTTCAATTCAAATATTCCTTGGACCTTTATCCATACGATTTCTATTCAACGATAGTAGATAAAGTTTTTCTCGATTAGAATTCAAGAACATAGTTGTTACAATTGATCTAGCGATTAGTGATTCATATTATATTTTCAAATAAAATAATCTTAGTATGTCGACTGGGAATATAATTTTTAAAGGAGGCAATAACATATCATTGAGTAATATGTAAAATTAAGTTTAGATGCAAAAATGAAAATTAGACTTATAGATGATTTAATTGAGAAGCCTGATATAGCTTGCCTGATTTGGTTGAATAGAATATAAAAATATCTAAAAGTTTGATTTCTCTTAGCTATTGATAAGCTCTTACTTACTTATATTTTAGGGAGTGATTTTTAATAATTTTTCCTTGAATTTTGAGTTTCTTTTGAGAAAATGATGTTTAATCGAGTAAAATTTTATAAAAGAAAACAAGAAAATAAAAACAAGTTTTACTCAATTAGGAGCTAAAATGATAAAGTTATAAAGTTTTAAAAATTGACACGACTAAATAACACGATTGCGTCATTTCCAAGGGAATTTTAAGCAGTTTTAACTACATAACCTAGGGACACGAACATAGTGAAGGCGTGAAGAAATTGTAAGGCTAAACACTTAAGAAAGTATGGAACTTCAAGACATCAAGATTTAATATTTTACATTGATCCAATGATCTATTATTTTACTTTTCTCTTGGATTTCATTCAAGATTTTTACTTTATTATGAATAGAGAACAGATTCTTTGTATTAAGGTCTTGTGGAACCTAGCTTTATCATGTGACATTGGTTTTTATTAAATATAATGAATTTCTTTAACTTTTCTTAATTCTACTATGTGTGCTTAATTTTTTAGACTAGTATTTTTGTGGGTATTAATCTAAAATTCTCATATTTTATAAGAGAATCAAGAGATTTCTTATATAATTAGATGTAGGCATAGTTGATAGAGATTCTTGTAAGATTATAGATAATTAGTAAAGTCTTTCCGGAATCTTGATTATTATTGTTAGAGAATTCGTTATGTACTAATGTGATCTTAGGTCATACTATTGAAAACAAATTCTAATAAGTGATTTCAAAATTAAGGTTAATAGATTTGAAAAAGTTATTAACTTTAATAAAGAATTCTCCCGATCAAAAAAATAAAAAAAAAAAAGATAAAACTAGATTATCTTTCATAAAAGTCACATGTTTAGGTCTAGGGAAAGCAAAGATCTAGGTACGTTATCGATCTTGAGTTAATTTACAAATTGATCACTTTCTTGTTTAGTTTCTTGATTGAAATCTTAATTAGTTGTTAATTTATTGATAGCTACAATTTAATTTAATTTAGGTTCTCTAAGTTTTTAGAATTCAAATTTGTTGATTAGATAATAGGGAATTAATGAGTATTAGTAATCATAATCTTTAAAGCATCAACTCAAACTCATATCTACCACTATAATTTGATAAGTGCACTTACCTAGTCATGATCATTCTTTATTTACCAAATAGTCAATTGATGGGTTTGTTGCTGTTCTATTATATGTTGATGATATGATTATAACTAATATTGCCAAACTTGAACTAGAAGGTTGGCCTAAGAAAGAAAAAGGACTACAGGTTGAAAGGATCAAGTGGGATCAAATCGAGGTTAATAACAATATTATAATATAATTTATATTTATATATAAAGTAATAAAAATTAATTATATTCTTGAGAATTGAAAGTTGAGAGTTTTTTATAATTTACTTTTTTATGTTTCTTTGATCTATATTTATTTTTTTAGCAAATTGGTGTATATCCTAGATATAAGAGAAAATAATATATTTTAATATAAAAATAACCTGATAGGTTCTTAAGAACTAGGTTGAACTAGTCAAGTCAATTGGTTAAACTAAGATCATTATCGATAACGGTCAAATAGGTGATTCGAACTGGTTTTATAGAGAAGTTAGGTCAAATTAGATTAGAGCAAGAAGGTTAAACTAGGTCTAACAACACTAGTTGTAATAGACTCTAGTGACTCTCTCATTACTTTGAAATGACACTTAAATGTAGTATTTACTATCAATGACTTAGGATTAACTCGCCATTTTCTAAGTTTAGAGATTTGTAGAATGGAAGTTGGGTGTTTGCTTAGTCAACATAAATTCATTTTAGATTTAAGAAGTTAGTTTATCAACTGCTCAACATGCTAAAGCACCACTACCTACTAGTCTCAAACTTCATGTTGATGATAGTGTTGTTGCAAAATCTTACTTCATTTCATAGGTTGATTAGTAAATTGTCATATATCAATTTAACTAGGCCTAATATAAGCTTTTCTATCCATTATCTTAGTCAGTTTTTGTCTAAGCCTAAAGATGTTCATTTACAAGTGGGTTTTCATGTAGTTCATTACCTTAAAGGTACTTTTATTTGAGCATATTTTATCCGGCTCAAAATGATCTTATGTTGCCTGGTTTTTCTAACTCCAATTAAGTAACTGATATATTACATAAAAAGTTTATCAATGGCAATTGCATCATCCTTGGTTCTGTCCTAGTTTCATGGAAGACTAAGAAACAAAACATAATCTCCACCTCCTCTATTGACATAAGCTTCGTTGCCACTACAAAGAAAGTAATTTGGAGATTTTACATTTTGCGTGACTTGTATATTCTTGTGTAGCTTCCTATTTAGTTATTGTGTGACAATAAATACACTCTTTTAATTATAGCTAATCTTTATCACCATGTCTATACTAAACATATAAACATAGATGTCCATTTTGTTAAAGGACACATTTCTTTGGGACTTCTTCAAGCTAATTATGTTCCTTAGCGGTTTTAACTTGTTGATTTGTGTATTAAGCATATTCTTAAGAATTAGTTGCTATTTTTGCAATCTAAGTTAAGGCTTACATTACGACCAACTTGGGATAGATAAAGAAAGTGTATGCGTTGTATATTTGTACAATAAAACATCTATCTATAAATTAATAATGTTGAGACAATGAAATTTTATTAATTCATAGATATATTAATTAATCGATAAATTAATAATTTATTAGTTTAATGAGTGCTACAATTATGTGAAAGGGAACACTCATGGTGTCAACAATTCTTCATAATTTTTAATTGTAGTTCGAGAACACAATACTAGAGCTTTTGAATGAAATTGGAGAAGTTAAAATAAAATCCACTTAGATTTAAATTTAAAGAAAAAAAACACAAATAACAATATATTTATATTTTGCTAAACTATCTCAATTATGTTTATAAGTTTAGAGAATTATTAATTTATTGGGTATTAATTTATAAAGGTTTAACTATATTTATTTCTTATTTTACATGTGTAATTAGTAGATAATGCCATGTGTCTTTTTTCCATTAGTTAGAGCAGTTAGCCTAATTAACGTATGTTAGTTATTCTAGTATACCAACAATATGCTTTACTTCAAATAATGACAGGGATGTTAGCTCAAGAAAAGAAAAAAAATGATGACAAATCTATTGTTATTTGTTCCTTTGATGATCATAATTTAATTTTTTGATCCTATGGAAAGTACATATCCGAAATTGGTTTTCCAATCATCCATTGAATCTACCTAATAATTATTTGTATATCTAATAAGCTTAAAATCATTTTCTCTTTCATAATGAATGTCATGCAATGCTTTACAAACATCGAAACATCATCGTAGGTAATGCATTGGATAATTTGCTTCAATTATGTAAATTTAAGAATCAAACTAACTGGACAAATAGTATCTAATCTCACATTTTAAGATATATCAGTGACTCAATGAACAATAGTGCTCCATCCATGTCACTAGTGGCCATTACATCTTAACCCTTATACCTACAATTTATAATTAAAAAAGTAGCAGTTTGAAAATACTAAGTATACTACAAAAGCAAGAAGCATTTTGTAGCACTTTTTCTTATGATTAATTTCAGCGAAAAACACATATTTAGTGCTCAATACCACTTACTTTTCTATTTAAATCCTTAACCTTTGTTTTTTTCCTTTTTGCCTTAATTTAGTTCTCTTTAAAACTTTTATGTTTAAATCCTTTCATTATCTCCATTGAAAAATCCATCAAGAATTAACACATGTAAACTTTTCGTAGGTTCATAATATTTAATTTCAATAACGATATTGTTAGATGTATTAAATTAAATATTAATATAAGTTACAAAAAACCAAAACTCAAAATAAAAAAGAAAAGGAATGTTGTTAGACTGTCTTCCCACAAATTTTATGTTGACATGATATCAAAAAATTAATCTATGCATGATATTATAAGTTTTTGTATATACACAACTTACAAAACCTAAAACAAGATTTATAGAATTTAAACCATAACTTGTGATAACAAAGAAATAACTTTTTGCTATTTTCATTATTTTATGCATATGTGATATTAAACAAGAACTATAAAACCTTTCAAAATTTCAATTGATAATTATCATTTATAAAGTGATTGGTGCAAATAAAACGATAATCTTAATGAAAAGTAACACACTTCATATTCATTGTTTGTCTAAAGATAATAACCTCATTGACAAATATATAACTTATATAGCTTTACTTGATGATCGGGAATTTTCATTTCATCTTAATTTTTGGGGAACTATACTATTCAATTGTAGTTTTCAATTGGCAAATGTTAAAAATTTCTATTTACAATGGAAGTTGTGACAACTTAAACTTGCTATTTTTATATTTCAATTGTTAAGGTAATTCTTTTGCCTTGAAGCTTTGGTTTTTGAAAAAAGATTCCATGTGTATTAAACACTACAAATTAAATGTACGTGAATTATAAATACTAATAAAATATTGACACATACAAAATTGTATAGACGGTTTCCAAAATAATTATCACTCATGATTTGCACCTGTCATATATGATAAAATTTTATTAGTATTTACACATTACGTTTGTATTATACATAACGTAAAAACCCATTGAGTCCTTTCTCGTGTAAATCACTTGAGATAATTGTTTCAAAAACTATTCCCTCTTTCAATTATTATTCATATAAATATTTTATTAATATTTACATATTATGCGTATGTAATACTGGTTTATCATATTTATGGGATCTTTTTTCAATGAAGGAGAATCGATAATATTGATGACGATTATATTAGGTGTAAATAATTTAATATATATATATATATATATATTTAAGAATTAGAAGACAATATGTTAGTATCTTATCAGTCGAAAGGTAAGAAGAAGAGCCAAGGTATATCTAATAAAAGAAGAATTACAATAGAGGGGATTAACGTTTAGGGGTGAGTTTAAATAGGGGATCAATATTTTAAAAAGTTTAAATAAGGAATTAACGTTTTGAAAAGTTCAAATAAGGGATTAACGTTTTACAAAGCGGTTCAAATAATGGAATTCATAATTGCTAATCCATAAAATTATTTGAATGGCTTTGCGAAACGTTAATCTCTTATTTGAACCACTTTAAAACGTTGATCCTCTACTTGAACTTACTTCAAAATATTGATCATTTTCATTGTAATTCTCCCATCTGAAAAATGTTGTTGACCATGTAAATGTACTATGATGGAAATATGAAATGCACACACTATTATTAGGATGGACAATATGCTTATATATATATATATATATATATATATATGCACACATATACACACACACAACACGTACGCACACACTCCCAACTAAAACTAGAATATTACCCGTTAGATAAGTAACCTAATTTCATATGAAACTAGGAAATCTCCACCTCTTATCAATGTTATTGCAAAATGCAAGGAAAATTATGCAAGAGGAAAACAATATTTAAAAATAAGTTTAAATATGGAATTAATATTTTAATGGATTTAAATATAATATATTATATATATGTAATTATTTAATTAATTAAAATATTTAAGAAAAACGGAATATTAAAAAGAAAAAAGAAAAAAGAAAAAATTGTAAAATTAAGAAAAAAATAAAACTAGACACCCTAAGGTCAAGGTTGGCTGGTTTCATTTTCTTCAAACTTTTTCTTTTTTTAACCTTTTGAATTTTTTTTATCAATTTTTAATTAATCATATTATTCTATATATTACAATGAACTATAGTATGTAATTTTTACAGTTTTTTTTTCATTTCTTATTTTTTATTATTTTCATTTTTCAAATTCTCATAGTAATTTATATGTTTTTAGTTTTTTCTATTTATTTATATTTAAAAATAGATGTAAGTGCATTGGGGGGGGGGGGGGGG
>JAMXBB010000004.1:95246901-95421654 GCA_024138015.1 Lumnitzera littorea | reverse complement strand
ACTCATATAATTAAGTTTCTAGCATATCTTTTATTTTTAGGATACATTCTAAGGTTAATTTCATGAATTCAACACAATAAATATATAATTAAACAATTTTAGGTTATAATTATTATTTATACGGGGTATACTCAAAAAATTACGTGTATTTTTTTATAGTAAATTATATTACATTATCTCATTTTATAACTCAATTAACTTATCTCTAAGTTCTCGTTGTAATCTAAGTTCAATTTTAGGAGTTTTGAACATTTTAGGGCTTTAGTAAATATTCCAATTTCTAAGGGCAAAATTGGGATTTCAGGTCTATATTACTAAAATCTAATTTCACTGTAATATCTCGACTAACTTTCTCATTCTAGTCACAAAGTTTGGGCTTAATTGGATAAGTTACCCTAAAAGCCCTAAATCTGAGCTCGGTTGTCCTAAACTCAATTTTAGGAGCTTACAGCATGGACGTTGGTCTCTTGGCGAGATAGACCAAGTTCGGCTATTAGTCAATTCTTTGTTTGTCCTTAAATTTACGTTAACAAAAAGACTTAACAAAGTTAGTTCAATTTGCTAAAATAATTACAAAAATATCAATTAGGTAGCAAATTGTGACATTATAGAAAATTAAATAAAATAAATGGAATAAAGGAAATAAAATAGTAAAAATAAAAGGAGGGGGTAAGGGAGTAAATAATAGTTATTTGAGGGATAAGGAGGCCTTTATAGAAACCAAAAGGCTCTTTTTGCACTTTTGTACATTGCAGTTGCCTCTCCAAGTGAACCTTAAGAGTACGAATAAGGTAAAGCCTTATTTAGGTAATTCTTTCAATTTAGACACTTGAATTGTGATATTTGTTGATATTTTGGAGTGTTACAACATTATGGAAACGTGCGATTTGGGTTTTACAAGGCAAAGTAGGGAAAGAGTTGAACCTTGATTCGTAAGCAAGTTGTTGATTTTGATAGAAAAGAAAATGTGCTGATACATTGATTAGGTGTGTTAATTGTTTAAAATCCTAAGTGTTTCGTTTAACCATTGTGTGGTGTAGCATATATTTTAGTTTCTTCGTAATCCATAGTGTATGTTAAATAATGTTCTTATTATTGTTTTTGCTTTCATAATTAGGGATCAAAACATACTTATGTGTTCCTTGTTGTTAATGTAGTAAAAAGAGACTAAAGCTAGGGTGAATTTGGAGTGATTTATGCATTGGAGTCATTGTGGGATAGATTGGGAAAGGTTAGAGTCGAAAAAGAGAAGATGATTGACGAACAAAAGGAATATAGGCGAATACCATAGCCGTAGACTTCCCAGTGTTCCGCTTGTCAAGAATTTTGGTTTAAGCGTAGAAATGAGAATTTTAAGCCATGATGATCACACCCTAAGACCACGCCTATGACTATAGTCGTAGACCCTAACCTTAGTCTTACAATTTTGCTAAGATCAGGTGGCATGGATTAAGGAGTTTAGCTTAGTAAAAGATTACTGTCTAAGATCACAAACATGTTCCCTAAGCGTGGTCTTGTACCTACCCTCTTCTCTCTTGTTTCTTATTTCTAATCTTCCTAAACCTTAATTTAACTAATCTTAAATGCATCTAAAGATCAAAATTGAACCTAAAACCCTAAATTAATCTTAGATTTCAATTCAAGAATTTAGAAAGATAATGAAAGGAATTTAACTAAGAAGAGATAATAAGATAATAGGAACTAAAAGGAGTTATTTTATGAATACTTTAGGTATTGACACTAGAAAAACTTTTGACTTAGAGATTTTCAATTGTTCTCAAAACTTACATACATGTTTCCCTTGCTTATTGCTTGTATTTGTATATGTTAGTATAATTATAACGAAAATAAAGACTATTTGGACTATTAATTGCGTAATGATTGTGTTTGGCTAGGCTTATTGGGTCATTGCACTATTGTTCCTAGGGTGGCATCTCAATGATCCTTAAAACACGTTGTCCCTTGTGGAGTCTTCTTTGGAAATGATATGAGGTAGAATACATTGGTGCTTAGTAATTTTAGTGCCAGTGTCCTAGAACCAAGTAGATTAAGTTGTGTTTAGGGATCGTAATACCAATGTCCTAGTGCTCCAATGTCGGTTTAAACGGGGGCCAATTTAGGAATTGTGTAAGGAGTTATGAGATACCCCAAGTTAAGGTTAACCACAAATGATCCTAACTGTGTTGTGTGTTGTGTTGCAGGAATTAAATAAAAGATGTGAACTGTTGGTATTACTTATTATTGATTACATTGATGCTTGTGACTGTATATATTACCTAGCATGTGCTTGTGTTTTTAGGTTGTACGTATTAGGCTTTGACTCACTCTTTTCTTTTTTAGTTGTAGGAACTTTAAATAAGTAGATAGACTTTGATAAAAACAGGGATGCGTATTGTTATTATCAAGGCAAGGATTCAAGAGAATATTACTATTGTTGCAAGGATAAGATATGAAGAGTTAATCTAGTTAGCTGGAGGAGCATTGTTATTGAGGAGTTATGTTTGGTCATGCGACCATTAGGATTTGATTATGTTTTTTAATTATATTTATTAAGGAGATTAATTGTTGTATTCAAATACTTTTGAAGAATTAATCACTATAATAGTTTAGAGAGTTATTTATTTCGTTAATTGGAGATTTTAGTAGCTTAGTAGATTTCTTAAAACACATGGTGGTCTGTAGTGATCTTGAGCCTAGAGGCATGACTCAAATTGATCTTTTTTAAAATATAGGTTGTAGATTGCACATTCTAACAAAATTTAGGTACTATTGGTAATATTAATTTATGGTTAAACACTACCATGAAGTATATGCTATAACCTTACCTCTTTGCATTAATTCCCCCAAAAAAAAAAAACCAATAATAGCCATGATTTCTTTAGTTAAGTATGCACCTATATAGTATGAACCTATTTAGTGTAAGCTATTCTTACCTAATATGTATGTCTTATACAGTAGCTCATGTGCCTAAAGGTAACTGGTCATTGTACCCTTTTATTATCCAAAAAAAAAATTATAATAACATTGAATTATTTTAACTATAAAAAAACAAGAAAATTTGAAAAACAATTTTTATGAGAAAACTATGTTATAAAAACTAATGAAATTCTCCATAATATGGAATGAAATAAGATAGGTGAAAAAAATATAATAACTATTTTTCATAGTTTTTTTAAGCTCTCATGAGTAACTGTACAAATATGGTAGAAATTGATAAATAATAATTACTCCTTTGGTAGAACTATAGTCTTTATTTTGTAGTGATAATAATTATATAGAATGACTATTTTATCAACTGAAAGAGTAATAAAGTGTCTCTTATTCAAATCACTATAGACTTTCCAAAACAAGAACAATCCTATGGAGTGGATGGGAATTGGGGAAAAGCTATAAAGAATAAATTGAAGGATGCATTATTTGAACAAGACTTAGTATAAAAAAAAAAAAAAAGCATCATCCTATGACATTAATACAACTAGTGAGAGGATTTCAAGCAACAAGAAGGAGAAGTCTTAAGGATAACGAAAACCTTGATATCATGCTTGCATCTTGTCAAGATCAAAGATTATTCAAGAATTTCTTAAACGATAGGATTAAGTGGTGAAATAATAATATATTGGCATTTTATCTTTTTTCTACCAATCATAAACTTTGGACTAGTAGATGATCGAAGGATTTGGCCTTTTACTTCATGGATCGTCATCATGGTACTACCAATGGTTGGGAGAGAGTGGGTGGGGGTAGTGGTGGGTGGGGGAAGATTGACAATGAGGACAATATGGGCATATATTGTGATGAAAACATGAAAAATATAACTGTCATATTTTTCTACGGTTTCATCCTTGATTTTTATAGGATTGATTTGATCCTTTATCCCTATAATGTCTCAAGTCAAAAATAATAAATAATTAAGCCAACAAACACTAATTAGCCCATTTCAACCATTTAGTCCAAAATTTACATCTATGTGTTAACAAAGCATTCACCATTATGGTCTTATAAACTAGTACCATAATCTCTAACGATCTATATTAGACACTTAGCCATAAGGTGTTATGTCCTCATGTTAGGACCTTATAACTAGACTTGGTTTTTCCCCTTCCCCTTTAGGATACCCACTATCTATAGATTATCTTAGAAGTATAGAAGGAGTTACTATCCTGATAACACTTTTTGCCATTTTAGGACTCCTTCTCTAAATTGGAGCCAAACTCGACTCGTGTACCTACTAGCAGAAGGTTAGCTTTAATATCATTTATAACACTTTAGGCCAAAAGTAGCGAATAATTAAGCTAATAAATACTAATAGACTCGTTTAAACCATTTGATCCAAAAGTTTAAACCATGTGTTGAAAAGGTATAAATTACCATGATTTTATAAACTAGTACCACAACTTACTACAATTCATATAGTATACTTAACCATAAGGAATCATAATCCTACTCTTAATTTATATTCCTTTAAATCTAAACTGTTGAATTAATTTGAACTATTGAACTAATTGTAAATTTAGTGATTTGGATTTAAAAGAATGTAAATGAATGTTACAATGGAGGACCAGACTGACTCCATAGAAGCTTCCGTAACTATAGTACGGATAAAAAATCTCATAATATAGGTTTAAAGGTTCGCATTCACTACTAAAGTTGGAATATTTTTTAATTATATTTGTACTAACTAATTTGGTTTTCCCAAAAAATAACCTCATGTAAATTTAACTACAATCGCCATCATTGCTAAGTGCTAACACCCACTCTAACCACTCAAACCACCATTACAACCACCAACCACCAACTTTGCTACTGCGGAACATCGACATCGCCACCAACCACCCTATAACCACTTCTACTGTGAACCACCACCACCACTACTGCCTACAACCGTGACCATTACCATTGACCACCACTGTCGTTACCATGGATAACCATAGACCACTAATACCACCACCGACTTCCGCTATTACCATACGCACCTACTATCACCACCACTACCAACTATTGACATTGCTATCGTGGAACATTGACACTATCATCGACCACCACCAATCTACCATTGACACTACAAACTACTACCTCCATTACTAATCGCTACCACCATTACTACCGGTTGTAACCTCTGGCATCGACCACCACCTTTGCTACCAACCATTGTCGCTACTGCGTACAACCACTACCACCATTGCTAACACTACCACTGGCCGTAGAATATCAACATTACTGCTGACCACTACCATTGACAACAAGGACTACTAACTCTATCACTGACCATGACCACCACCACCATCGCCCATAACCATTGCCATTAGCCGCTACTAGCTACTACTAGCCACTACTAACTACTACTATTATTATGGACAACTATAAACCACTAATACGACCATTAGCTATCGTCACCATCGTGCACAACAACTATTATCGTCGTTAACACTGCCACTGCCCATGGAACACTAACACTATTGCTGACCACTACCACTATTAACCACTGACTACAACCATTACTATTGGTTACTACCTTTGCTATTAACTACCGCTGCCATTACGAACAACCATAGACCACCAATATCATCATCGTTGCCACTGTGTACAACACCACCATCACCATGGACAACCACTATTGTTACCATCTACTACTACCATCGCCTTCGGCTATCGACTACTAACCCCACAATGGACCACCATAAAACAATACTTTGGCATTGGCCACCACTGTTTACTACTACCTACCATCGCCACCACTAACAACCATAGTCCTTACCACTCATTGCTGGCCATCGACTACTACCGATTATTTCTACTGCTAGCATTACATCCATCATCGGCTATCGTCAACACTGACTACTACCGTCAGCACCACCGCTAACCATCGTTGTTACTGCTACCGCTGCCGCTGTCGCCACCACTATGATCACTTATACCCAGCATTGTCCTTAACACCATCGCCAATGCCACTATTGCGACCTCCACTACCACTAACATTGTCGTTGCTTTAGCATGCTATTGCTACCACCATTATCAGCATCATTTAATATGTGTGAAGAAATGCGTAACCAAATTTAATGTGCTAAAGCATAACAATAGTAATAATATTTTTTTTCCTTAATTAAATTTTTCAAAAAAGTAATATTTTCTAAAATTAACGTAGTAATACGTAATAATAGTATAATACACACAAGTAATTGTTCGAGAAAAAAATTCACAACTTAAAATTATGTATATGCCAAAAACTACTAAACTCATTTATAGGCACGTGAGTAAATGGATAGCACGTGAGCAGGTACGCTTAATAAATGGGATATAGGCACGCAGTCTCCAAGCATGTAAGTACGCTGGGCTTGGCATGTGAAAAGCACAAGCATGCTAAGCATCCGATCTTTAGGCATGTGGGCCACCCATTTACTATCCTTAGTAGGGAATATACAAGTTGTTTCTATTTCTTCTTAAAAAGCAGTGCCTAAAAGTTTCATGATGACTTCTAGCCCCTGTCTTGTTTAGCCAAATTTCATAAGTTACATTGATCACCCATTGCTACAACTCCTTGTACACATGTTACGATAGATACGAAAGAAGGAGGAGATTCTACGGTTTCATTTTCTATTTTTACGATGTTAGTTTCGTTCTTCATCCTACTATTAATTTTTATTTTTTAAAATTCGAGCCATTGAATTTATAGTTTATTTAATGGTTCATATTTAAAGGAGTACAAATTAAGGATGCGATAGATAGTGAGGTTGGTTTCATAAAAAATAAGAATGGGACTGTAGAAAAATCCAAAAAGAGGACTCTTGATCGAGGGAGGAGATACTGAGAGTTTTAAGAAAAATACATAGATAGTTTCTAAATTCCATTATTCTCCATCTTTTAATTTTATCATTTTGAATCTCCTTATGTAGTTTTTATATACCGTGAATTAAATTAAATATTATAAGATTTTGATATGCTTGATGATTTAATTAATATATCATTTTATAGTATGTTACTATTTAGTCAGTCGTGATTTTTAATTATCCCGATTTCATAGTTTATAATTTTATTGTTTGATCAACAATGTTTTTGTGGATTAAACTTGAAAGGGAGTAAATGGTTTGCATGAAATCGGATTATGATTAGTGTAAATGTTGGTATGGAGACATGTATGTTAAATTAATCTTAGGATTCACAATCTTAATGCAATTAATATTAATTTTTGTTGACATAAAAATAGGCATGAGTTTTAATATTAATTAGAGTAATAATATTTGTGAGAGAAATTTATTACTTAACTGAAAATTGATTGTAGATAAATCACTTGAAAGGGATGTTTTTATTATAGTTAGGACAATAGCTATTCAAAAGGAAGTGCGTCCTTTTGAATTTGATTAAAAATTAACTAATTAGTTTTTACATATTTTAGAAGTATACGTTAATTAATTAGATAATGACATAGTTAAAATCTCATATAATTGATTTGATAAACTTCTCCCTTTATTACTTTATATTCTAGTTAAATTATTATTTTTTATTTTAATTTTATTTAAACATCCAATTCCAATCGCCTAACTAAATTGAGATTAATATACTTTAGGAATTAGTTTTCAGTCCCTATGAATATAACTTGGTCTAACAAGTTCTTTTTATTATTGTATATGCACCTAATATATTTCCAGTATAAATGCGTTTTTTTAAAGTTCATGTATATCACCACTCTAACACTATATTTGGGATGAAGGAAAGAAAATGGAGGGAAAATTCTTACTTTGATACGAAGGAAATAGAAATGAATGATTATATATGAAAGCAAATATATTTTTTTAATTGATGGGTTACTAAAATATCCTTCAAATTTTCTTCTTCTTCTTTTTTTTTTTTCAATAGACTATCTTCAAAATTCAAAATATATTTTTAGTGGAAAGGGTATTGAAGAAAATTCATAAACTTCTCTTTTAATTCTCTTAAAGTTAGAGAGAATGACTTTTTGTAAGCACATAAAAAAATTTATACAAAAAATTCCTTCATTTCGTTTTTTTCTTATTTTTCTAAATAAAGGACTTCCCTTCTATCCAATAATCCAAAGATAGCGTAATTGGCCATCCACCATGAGATTTTCTTTTCCAAGGCTAAGGCAGCCCATATTCAAGGAAGCCCATAGTTAGAAGTGGTTCCGGCACCGACATCACTGTACCTGCATTTTTTTTACAAGCAAACGGAAAACAAAAACCCTAACTGCAACTTCACCTTTCTCCGACGGCCCACTTATTCTCCGGCGAGGCGTTGCCTGTCAGGTTCTCTCTCTCTCTCTCTCTCTCTCTCTCTCTCCCCATGCTGAAGTATGTTGCATCAGTACCTGATTTTGAGTTTGAACTCTGTGAAGAACTGAGTATCAATTTACTTGCTTTTTATGCTTCGAGACACTTTGGTAGCTTATTAGATAATTCCTGACTATTACTCGAAGTTTCAACTTCATGATTTAGTGAATTAAGATTATCTCTTGTTGAAAGAAAACTATAACTGGTTGCTGATTATGATACTGTATTGTATGTAAATGTGATTGAAAATGTGGCAATGCTGGACAGGAGTGAAAGTTGCATGGTTTAAGACCAACTATAAATTTAGATTAATAGGATGAGACAAATATACAGGGAAATGGGGCTTGAGTGTGGTTTTGTTGTCCTATATGTCAAAAATCTTATGAATAGGCAGCCTAACTTTAGGAAGCGGCCACACGATAACATTACAGTGAACGTGGATTTTGTCTGATTTATTGCCAAATAGAATTGAGCTGTCTAAAATACAGTTGTGATACAATTATAATGTGGCCAGACCTAAGATATGGTGAAAGAATCTAAAAGAATTAGTAAAAGGAACTGGGACACTTAGTAGAAATGAACCTTTTGACTGGAACAATGGAGGTACATGCAAACTCAAGGTAAAATACTAACACGATTATTTTTACTTCTACATTTGATGGAATCTTCTTTTAAGTGTTTCCATATCAGAAAGCTTATGCTAGAAAGGCCATTTTAAATGTTTTCCAGAAATTTTTCCCATGTGTTCTTATACTCAACAACTTTCATCTAAATATGTGATCATTTGATGACATGAGTTAAGCATATTTTGGGTACTTAAGTTTGAGTTTGATACTTATAGACCTTCTAATTCTTTGTTATTAGCTGACAAATATCTTTTGCTAAAAGTCTTATTAAAGTGATGGTTTGTCCTCAAATAAGACACATTCCAGTACTTGGTACTCCTTGCTGCACCTAACTGGTATGGCTCCTTGTTAAATGATTTGATCTCCTCAAAGGGTTGGCATAGTGATTCAGCCTAGAAATTCTCATGGCAAATTGCGGAAGTTTCTAGGTTCAAGTTCCACCAAAACCATTTCTTGGGACTATTAGTACATCACAAGCTGGAGTAAATAGGTCCATGGATCTTGTACAGTTGTCCATATGTCTGATGGTAGTCAATCCAGTTTCAGCTGATGCTTCTCTGTTTAAGAAGGAAAAGATTATTGCTGTGTCTTGTTAAGTTCTCTCTTCATAAATTTTGGTTAACAAAAAATTTGTTTTACTAATAAATTTGGTTGTTGTGTTGGAAAAATAATTTAAAATAGTTAAGAAATTTAAGTTCTGATATTTGTTAAAGAGTTGGTGAGAAACTACTCAGTCAGAACTTGGTTAGAGACTTCATCTGCAGTCTGTGAAAACAAGATCAATATCAGGTCAGAGATTTGGTTGGAGAGTTTGTTTCAAAAATTTCAAAGAACAGGTTAAGAGCAGAATTATTTACAATTTGAAATTAAATTCAAGGTTGAAGATCCGGCTCTACTTTATTAAGTGTATTTGGATAATGTACTCAATTTCATTTCACACAAGTTGGATTAAAATTTATGGGGTTCGATCTTAATCAAGGAGGATAAATATATTAAGATTGAAAATTTTAGCAAGTTATAGATTAGTGAATGTTTAAGTTTGAATTATAGCACGTTTTATGGGTTGTATTCAATTGTTCTCAAGTCAGAAACTCTAGAGATTCAGAGTTAAATCAAGTTGTAATGAGAATTTCAAAAAAAAGTTATTCAAGAACGAGGCTCTATATAAGTTCATATGAATTTTTGTGAATTCATTTATGTTTCGAAGATTTGTGGAAATCAGGCTTTGTATCTGCAGTAGTTACAGGATAATTCTTGATGAAAAGATATGTAGATACCAAGTTGGATATTTACTTAGGAGATATGGATAGCCTAGATTTTAAGGATCAGGTTTGAAAAAATCTAGATAAGGTTCAAGATTTAAAAAGGATATGGATGGGAGTTTGATTCAAATTTGTCCAGATTTATTGGGATATCTCCTGAGTTTGAAATTAAAAAATTTTTCTAAAGCTACAATGTTTTCCTAAGAATAACAGATATCTTCAGATGATAAGTCTTCTTATCAAGATTTCTGCAGGATTAGAATTCAAATTTAAATTCAAAACTAAATTGCAGATTTTATGGAAATTTGTTTATGGAGATAAAATTAATTAATCTTGTCCTGTTCTTGAGCAAGATACATTAAAGCTCTACAACAGATATTAGAAACTTTTTTAGTAGAAGATAAGGTTCAATTCTCATTCAAAATGCAAAATAGAAGTTTTTTTTTTTTCCTAAAAATAAGGAGGAAGCAACATATCATTCTGAGAAGATGAGGATGGAGCTTCTGAAAAATTAAGAATTAACCGTTGGACCATCACACCATATAAAAGGAACTCATTTGAATCAGAAGTACACTTTTTGGAAACTGATAAGAGAAAGTCAGTTCATGCAAAAATTTTCTCAAACTCAACAATCAGAGGCTTCGCTAAAGATTGATATAGATCTTTTCTTTCGAATTATTTGAGTTGATCTTTTTGAAAACTTTATTATATCTTTTTTGTTTTCTTGTATCTATATGGAAAATTGATAAAGTATTCAAGAGAATGAGAAGAGTTAGGATTAGTATCTCTATAACTCTATAGATAGCAGTGTACGAGGCTAAATAGGCAAAGCAAGGATTTGAAGCCAAAATTGGCAAGGTGTTGTAACTTTTTTCATTGATTCGATTTTTTATAGTGGATTAATAGAATAGCACTTGTGAGGAAGATTGAGTCTCCAGTAGTGAAGCAAGAAGAGAGTAGTAGGTGCAAAGACGAAACTCTTTTAAATCTTTTACTTGATTCTCTTCTCTCATTTCTTATGTGCTGTTGTATTTTTATCTTGTGCTAGTATGCTAAAATTATTAAATTATGACGAATCACCCAAGTTGAACTATTGAGAGGGGTATTTAATTTATAAAATTGGAAAAGTTTAATTTTTTCTAAAGATATCAATTCACTCCTTCTTGATATTTTACACATAGGACTGCATGTTTGATTCAAGGTTCCATTTTTTCCCTGCATTAATTTTTTGATGTCATACCAAGAGATTTTTGGTATAGTACTTTTCTTTTGAGCTATTAAGCTTTTTCCTCTTTGTCATTATGGTGCTTATGATGTCTTGTTGTAGTTGGGTGCAGATGCAATTGCTCTAATGAATCATTATCTGACAGCATATGCTACCCGGAGAGCATATTTTTTGAGAAATTTGTCTTGCTTACAATTTAAAGTTGGGGGCTCGAGACGGTTACTTCACAAACCTGCTGCTGAAGATGATTTTGAAGAATTAGGTGTACCTTTGGAACCGGAACCATCCATAAATAGAGTTGTAAAATTGTTGACAGAGAAGAGTGATACTTTTAAGGTATAGATGTGAAAGAAGATTGTCCACCCTTTATATTTAGAGGCCAAGAACCAACAATCATCAGCTGAATCTGTATAAAAATAAATATGTATCTCTTTCTCAATTTTGTTTCCCTCTTGGATCAAGTGACGTTGATTGGGTCTTGACTAGCAACGTGCCTTTACTTGTAGGACAAAAGAGTCAAACACTTTCTTAAATTTGAAACTTCCAAGAGGGATGGAAATTTAAAGCCAGACAAGTTATCTTCAGAAAACAATGAAGATGATTCTATGTCTTCCAACTTCCAAAGGTCATGCTCTATTACTGTTGAAAATGTGCCTGCAGCAATCAAGCTTCACCAATTGATAGCTGCACTTCAAATTTTTGGAAAAATTTCAAATACTTCAACTGCAAAATCAGTTAAGGAGCTTGGTTGTTGCCACGTGGAGTTTGAGGTAAGTAGTTTACAATGTTATCATGGTCTTTTTGTTTGTTATCTCTCTTGTTTATATAGAATAATGATGGACTTCATGCACTTTAGAGTGAAGAAGCAAGAAGAAGGGCATTGGCAATTGGTGGGATGTATATAGATAAGGTCTATCTTCCTATCCATCCCCTTCATGTTCATGAGATTATAGCTGTAAAAATTAGCAACATCTGCTCAGAGACCTCTGATTCAGATATACATGCAATGTGTAAATCATGTGGGCCTTTAGAGCGGGTTGTGAGGACACAAGCTAATTGTGTGGAAGCTTTCTTCAACGTGAAGGACATATTAGATACTCAGAGTATTCTGCAAAGGTAATAAGAATTTAATTCATCTTAAAAGATCCAGTCTTGTGTGTGTGTCTTCGGCTGTTCTGTTGTTAATTGCCCTTACTGGAGGGTTTATGTCATTTATTGGTCCAATGAGCTTTGCCCGTGATATGGTTGGAGAGTGAAATTCTATTGAAACTTGAGAAAATAAGTGAATCAAGTGGGTTGTGACAATGATTTAAGAGAATGTGTGAATGTTTTGACAGTCTTATTTAAAAGGTTATTCTCAATTATTTAACCCCAATAAAGAAAAAAAAAAGCTAATTCTCAATTTCTAGTAGCCTAAAAAATCAATTTTTAAGGATTGTAGCAAATATAGCTTTCGGTTTAAACATAGTCAAATAGTTATAGTTTCAAAATACAAGCTTATGTATATAGGTAAGAATAAATGATGTTTGTTCCTAAGAGTCACATGCTTCTAAGTAAAGGGGATTTTATTTTTTTGGAGTCAGCTGTTTTCATTGCATGGAGAAGGCAAGAAGTATTATCAAGTCCACCATATTTCAATGTTATGGTAAAATTTAGGGCTGCAAATGAGCCGAGCTAGTTATTCGAGCTCGACTCATTTGAAACTCGGCTCGGCTTGACTTGAGTTCGGTAAGTAAACGAGCTGACCTTGAGCTCAAGATAAAGCTCGTTTACTTAAAAGAGCTGAGCTTTAATTCGAGCTCGCGAGCCAGTTCGTTTAAACTTGTGAGTTAGTTTACAAATTTTATATATATTACAAATATTATATATTATTAAAATCTAAAAGTTAATATCTATATAATATATATAAATATATAATATATTATATGAATAGATAATATATAATCTAATCTTTATTCATTATTTGTTAATCTATTTATATATTTTTTTATTTTATATATTTAGACTCGTTAATAAATTCGAGTGTGGCTTACTTTAGGCTTGAGAATCAAGTTTGAGTTTAAGACAAAGCTCGGTTATCTAAACGAGCCAACGAGCCAAGTTTGATCCTCAATTTCAAGTTTGATAAAAGACTCGGCTTGAGCTAGACAATTTTTAAAGCTTGAGCCTTTAGAAACTCAACTCGACTTGACTTTTTTTGCTTGCATCCTTAGTAATATTATGGATATGAACAAAAGGAGAAATGTTGTCTTATTACCTTATGATCTTCTTTTTTAAGGAAATATAGAGAGAATAAGATCCTGAAATATTTTATATATATATGTATGTATGTATAAAAAATTAAGTTTGTAGAAATTTCATTTAAGGAAAGGATGTATGACAATAGTCTACTTTTACCAAAACAATATGGGATCAATTTTTCTTGGAGGTTTTTCTATTCATTTTTGAGAAGGAATAACTAACAGGTTCCATTTACTTTTAGAAATGGAAAAGACAGGAAATGGAAAACTCATCCTTGGGAATAGGCTAGAATTAGCCAAAGTAATATATATAGACATGTATATATATGTATTTTCATGGTTGACTTCCATAAATTTCTACTATAGGGAATAATTATTTGATTGTTTATATTGTACTATTATATTGTACCATTGAGTTGGGAATAGCATAATGTACCAATGTGCCATTGTTTGGTACTAAAATACTATCATTGCCATCATTACTATTGCTACCACCTCATGTCACTTCCATTGCATCATCGACCTTGTCTTGCCACTATTAACACCCTATCCTTAACTAAACACCAAACCAACCCAAAAACAAAAAAAAAAAAAAAGGAAGGATCATTGCACCACCATTGCCACTGCCAACCTACTATTGCCATCACTATACTAGTACCACACCTACCATCATTATTCCACCATTGCTACTTTTGTCGTTACTTTCAGTATAGCCATGGAACTAATACCATGGAGATAGTGATGGTTTTGTAATGATGTCAATGTTGGTGTGATTCTGGCTATAGTGATAGTAGGGGTTTAGCCTTATCTATTTTGAGTCGAATGTAGCCTTACTTAGGCATTTGAGGTGTTTGAGGTGATAGTGGTGGTATCAATGCAAGGGTAGGTGATATTGTATGTTAATAGTAGTAATGGTAATAATAGAGGTGTTAGTGGTGACTGATGAGGTTATCGTAGTCATGGCGATGATAGTGGTAGGAAGGTGGTGGTGATGATTAGTGCAAGTGGTGGAACAAAGTCTTAGTGGTATTGTGGCAATATGATGGTGGTGGCAACATAAGGGTCATGGCAATGTTTGTAGCATCAATAGTGATCGTCATGGGATAGTGTTGTGAGGTGGAAGGTTGGTCGCAATTTGTGGTGATGTCACAATAATGATGATAGTGTTGTGGCAGTAATAACAATAACAGTGATGCTGGTGATTGTGGTATGGTGCTGTTGGTGATAGTGTATGGTGGTAGTGATATCTATTGGTAAGAGTGATGGTGGGGTTTATACTCATGGTGTTAGTAGTGCTAGTAGCAGTAGCAACGATGGTATTGATGGTACAAAAATGCTAAAGTGATGGTGGTGATGATGTGGGACAGGGTTTATGATGGTGGTGGGATGATCGTGAAGGTGGTAGTGATTATAATGAGAGCAGTGCTATTGATGGTGCGGGGTATCAATAATGTAAGATCTAATCCTACCTAAAAGGAATAGCTATTACTACTTGATAAATGGTAATTGCTTATGGAGAAAGAATAGATTAGCCTCCTAGAATAGTTATTCCTTGGTTGAGTATCAAGTAAACAAGGGATTAGATAATATTCAATGCAGAACTATTCAAATATTTTTTTATTACCTTTAAGTAAATAGATAGTTACTTTTTATAAGGTGGTCTTAGATTGTAAGTTATTCTCTTTTAACAAGAATAAATATGTGATGACCCTACATTCACCAAATTCACACCTCTCTTGCATGATTTCCACCGTCGTTGTCACCACTTTCACCACCATTGCTGTATAACCACCATAACTACTCCACTTCACCACAGGACCAATCCTTCAACATCAATGTCATCTTTGCTGCTATATCCATCTCCATGCATCATTATTATCATATTATAAATTCCATCATTGCTACTACTAACTCACACCTTACTTCTACTCTGCATTGTTGCAACTACATCAGCTCACCATTACCACCATTGGACAAACCACCATTGCTCTCACAACACCCCACTGTCAATGTTGTTGTCCTTACTACACTGTCACTGCATCCACCACCACCATTGGTGCCACATCACCTCTAGCCCCCACCAACCTAGCAGCCAGCATCACCAACTCATTACCATCACTTCTCGAGTACCACTACCACCACACTCTTGGGCCACCCGACATTGTCATCCGCACACCATTAGTACTAATGTGTAATAACTTCCATTACTACCATCTCACTATATCATTGCTTGCCATCATCACCACTGGCCCAACATTAGCACCATTTTTGCTAATAACACCAAATCTAGCATAGTTCACCTATCATCACTGCCTCGACCAACATTACTGCATGACCATCACTATTGCTATTGATGATGGTATTACAGACTTGATGTGGTGATGAAGTTGTGGTAGCAGTAGAGAAGGTAGTGATGATGTTTTGGTATGGTATGGTAATAGTGGTGGTGTTGTTGTTACAGTGATGGTGAGATTGGTGGTGGGATGGGATTGTGATAGTGATAGTAGCAGTAGTGATGTAAAGTGGTGATATGGGGTGGTAGCAGTGGTGGTGGTGGTACTTTTCAAAACAAGGGTATGTTGTTATTTTTATTTTATTTCCAACTTAATATTGCAACATAATAATACAAAGGGCACAATAAAATGGTTCTTCTTGCAGTAGAGATTCCATTGGAAGTAAGCAATGGAATATGTGATGTTTGGTTACAGAAAAAATTTTCTATTTTTGTCTCTTCCATTTCTCAAAGTAAATGGGTTTAAAGTTTTGCAGTCTAGTGAAGGGTTGTTGGAACGAGGCAACACATATTAATTCTCTTTCCTTATGTAGCAACTTTATGGCAAATTGCTCTCGCTCTCTCTCTTTTTGTTTTTGGTTTTTTGTTGTTGTTGTTGTTGGTTTGTTCTTTTTTCTTTTCTTTTTTTGTTTTTGTGTTGTTGGGCGGCCAGAAGGCAATTCGATGTTTAAAAAGCATTACTTTATAATACCTGTGTAGTGTCTGGTAGTAGGTGAAGTCATTTCCAACTAAAGGTGCGACTGTTTTCTATTTTTTCTTGTTGATATGTGAGCTGTTGATTGAACTTGAACCTTACTCGTGATATGAGAGCATAGAATTCCACCAGTAGTCAGTAGACCACATGGTTAGGACTTTGAAGCAAAGATCTGACTTAATGCTTGTGGTAATTCTATAGTGTTTCTGGTTTTTATCCAAACGAAGATCCTAGATTGATTATTTTTTAGCTATGATTTTCCTGTTACATCTTCAAATTTGGAGCCCAAGGCTCCACAAAATGATATGGGTTTTTCTTAGAACCTAATATTGAAGGAACATGGTTGCATGGAATCGAGGTTTACCATAACCCAATATTAAGCTTAATATGGATTTGCAAACCCAAGTAAGTCGTAACATTTAGGAATTGTGATTCCATAAGCAACAAAAATACGCGCACAGCAAAAAAACTGATTAATTTCATGAATATTGACTTCTATTTATGATAGTACCCTAGATTATATGAACGAATTTTCGAATCCTTAGAAAGGCTTTAAGAAAATCTGTCACTCCTAAAACTACACAAATGCCTACCATTCTTAGAATCCTCCATGCCCCAACCCTTACAACACACACACACTCAAAACCAGTCTGTCCCAGCCCCAGTGAATGTCAATATGCAATATTTACTTCTTTATTGTTGGTATGTCCTTTGCTGGCTTCCATGTTTAACCTGGTTAGTCCTCTAGTTTTGTGGCTGAACGAATAGAAGATTGTTCATCTGAGCCAGAATTGGACTCTCCATGAAATTTACTTGTTCATTTTTACTGTCATTCAATTATTTGCTTCCCTTATATGTTTATCAGTGGCTGAAGGAAGGTTGTTTGTGGTAGATTGAATTATGTAATCCTGGATGAGAGTCTCTGGTCAGCAAAGCTGCAGTCGGTAGGTTCCATTTCTCGAGTTGAGGACAATACCCATGATGCCCAATCGGAAGAAATTTTGAAGTTGAACAGACACATGGAGGATTTGGCAAGGCAAATAGCTCTCATGAAGCTAAATCTCGAAGGTTTCAGGTATTTGCATGATTGCATAATGCACCTCGAAGGCCGTGATGCTGTATTATCAGATGAACATGGAAAGTCTTAAAAGTGCATCGGTCTTTTAAGCTGTCCATGCCTCGTAAGAAAAGAATAGCGGATATGTGCCCTTGTTCAATTTTTTTATTTCGATTGGGGTGCATAATTCTTGATGGCCAAAATGTGACACTAAAAATACAGCAAGTGATCATGATAGCGCGAGCCTGCCGAGATTGTCTATTTGTTAAATTTAAAATAGCACTGATGGACAATGTAAACATTGCTTTTGGCGCTCCCACCCAGTCCCCAGCTTACATCTGGGTGCAGAATATTGCTGTCTACATCTTAAAATTTATAGATTTATCTCAACTCTCAAGTCGTTTTTTTTTTTTTTTCTCTATGGGCCAACTGATTTGGGTGCAGAATATTGCTATCTACATCTTATAATTTATAGATTTATCTCAACTGTCAAGCTTTTCTTTTTTTTTTTTTTCAATTTTTTGGCCCAACTTTCAAGTTTGAGATGCCAATTTCATTCTACCGAACGCGTCATTGACGCATGAAAACATCCACAATTTTCGTTAAAACTCCACTCCTGTATTCGACATGTCAAATAGGAGATGTAATTGATTGGATGGATGAATGCCTTTACTATTGGAAAAGGAAAAAAGGGGAAGATGTACACCCGTTCATTTCAAAGAATAAAATAGACCTGAAATGGAATTCTAATTCTATAGAATTGAGTAGACTCACAATGAATATTATATTGTTCCCTTGCTAAAAAAAGTACAATAAAAATAGACACATAATACTATTAACATTACTTTATTACCTTTATCTTCTATCTTTCACTCTCTATCTCTCTTTGGTGTTTTTTCTCTAATCTTCTCTCTCTATGTACTTGAAATTAATACCCCTAACCACTTCAAGTCCTCTTTTCACATGTTTCCTCCTCCTCCATAGATCCATCCATCTCTCTCTCTCTCTCTCTCTCTCTCTCTCTCTCTCTACATAGAACCATAATAGAAAGACCCATAATTTGATACCTCCAAAATTTCGATTGTGTCAACTTTCTACCGTTGAGAACGATGGAGTACGATTGATTGGTTTAATAATTGGAAAAATGAAAGTTTTCTGCGTCATAGGATCTTCATGTATTTTCAAATGAGATGTATGAATCAAAAGAGAGTAAAGGGGGGAAAGGAAGCTAGATCCATGAAAAAGAGTTGTAGGGTTGAAGAAAGTTTGGATTTTTTGACATGAGTTCAAGAGGAAAATGTGGAAGAAGGATGATAGGTTTTGTTTGGTTGGTTAGAAAATTTGATCAGGCTTACGGAGTTTTAAAAAAAAATGGAAAAGTTTTGGTTTGCTTCAGGATAGTGGTGGTGGTTTCATTAAGTGAGTGGCTAGTGGTGATGGTAAAATACAAGACGGTGACAGCAATTATGGAGAGAGAGAGTGGAATAGCAAGAGAGAGACAAAGAGAGAAAGCTTCAGAGAGGGGAAGAGAGACAAAGGGTGGTGGTTGGTGACGATGGTGGGTTGGTAGCGTCTATGGGTGGTGTCAGTGCTTGTGGTGATAATGATGGTAGGTGATGGTGGTTGGTGATAGATGAGAGAGATAATAATGGTGGTGGATGATAAGGGTATTGAATTGCCATTCGATAATAAAATAAATCAAGTAATAAGGATTTATATTGAATTGTTTAGTAAAATACGAACTAAACGGTGTAATAAGAAATAAGGGGTGAATAATTATTCCTCTCAAGCAAACAAGTAGGTAACATGAAAAACTCATAAATTTTAATATTAATATTAATATATCATTTGATAAATATTATATATATAATATTATAAATATCATATTATCTATACATATATGGAGATAGAAAACAACATTGCATGTAATATTATAGAAAAATATAATAAGATGATATATACAACGCATTAATGTGTACGGATAGCACTTGTGTCACACATAACATTTATGTAGAGTTATTTATCCAAAAAAAAAACATTTATGTAGAATCAGAATAATTAGAAGACAAATCAAGAATATACTTTTACTGTGAGGACGCACTAGTGATTGTGGGATACAGACAATACATATAAGATATGTATAAATATTTATATTGTAATCATATTCATACATGTAGTTACTTAAATATACACATAAATGTCTGAGGTACGTGTCACCGTTCTTGAATTGATTCATGGAAATTACTAAAAAAATGTGAATATATCCCTTTAATCCATTCTTTAAAAGCTCAAACCAACTAAAATTGGCAATCCATGCCCGATCTCCACTATCAGCTCCGCGCATGCAGCCAAAGTCAGGTGCAATGCATTGTCTTAATTCTTTGTTAGACTTACGCAGCCACACCCAAGGTTCCTTTCTGTAAAACGAATAGATTTTGTCTTACAATTTGAAAACTTTTCTTCGAATCTCCGGTGGATTTATAGTTTCTAAAGCCAAGAAACCAAAATTTCTATCAAATCTTTTCTTTTAAGAAAAGATCGAAAGCAAATGTTGTCACTCTTTTGCAAAAATTAGTAAACACGTATTTGCGATACATGTCTAAAATCAGATGCATCGACTTGATATTATAAAGAAAATTATGCTTAAAAAAAAAAAAAAGAAAAGTAGAAGGGAAGAAAAATGGGGAACTACAAAAATATTCAGATGCATTGACTTGGTATTATAAATAAAATTATGCTTGAGAAAAGAAAAGTAGAAGCAAAAAAAAAAAAAAAAATAGAGAATTACAAAAATATTCAGCTGACTATCATAGCTGAGAGAAGATTTAAACCTCATTAATCCTACTGAAAACCATTAAGCTACAGGAGTCTTGACGTATTATGTTATGTTTATAAAAATAAATCAACAATATTGCTAATCATATCTAATTTGCTTTAGAAGAAGCCGGCATATGACAATAATGAAAGACATTTATTACTTAATAATGAATGACATATATTTTTTTTTTTTTAAGTTGAACTAATTGGAGAACCGGAGGTGGGTATAAAAGTAAACTAAGAAACTTAACTTATCACGGATAATAAAATTAAAAAGTGGGACTTGAACTTTGATAAAATTCTATTTTGGAGTTAGCTATTTCCTACTTAAGAAAATAAAACATTCGGAGTAACAATTTTACTAACCTCACATATTAGTTATGCAACTACACTTACATATAACGATATAACCTTTTCCAGTCAAATTTAAATGGCAAATGTAGCATCTTCAAAGGGTTTTGAATTCTGCGATTTTGTTCGTCTATTCTTAAATTATGAGCAAGTTATTGGCAATCATTAACTCTTTGAAGGTTAATTTTAAGGTGTGATGGTTTTATCATCCTATGTTACTAATAACCGAAAAGCAATCTTACAAGTACAACTTTGATACTTTGTTCAAACGGTAAATAAACCATTACACGTCAAAATAACTCATATTGGATTAATGTCTAAAGGAAATACATCTCTGGCAGAAAAATTTTTTCAACCAGTTTGTTTACAAAATCACATATTTTCCTATCAATCGTGAAGATCAAACCCCTTGGATGAGTATTTGTCTTTCACTCTACCTTGCCCTCTTTGGCCATGTTTTGATATGCATTTGTGTTGACGCCAAAAGTTCTTGTCAGTCGGGCTTGTATCCCGTGCTGATAAGCCGAGAAGTCTAGATCACAGAACAACGTCCAATGATGGATGATCCTGACAGAGAAAAGGATCCCCAGATCTACTTTGCATTGGAAGGGTTACTTGGGGAATCACAAAGTTGATGACAGAGGAGCAACATGAGAGAAATAGAAGAACACCGTGTCTCTAGCCTAATGTGGACTCCTAGTACAAGGATACCTTAGCCAACAAGGTCGAGATTAAGTGGAAGAGCACTCACTCTCTTTTCCGGCTTGGCCACTTCGACCAATGGGAGTTGCAATGCTAAGTACGAGTAGCATGCTTAGTCTTTGTCCCTCCATTAGCCCTCCCCCATCCCTTTTGCCATCACCTTCCATTCTCAGCAGTTTCGAGTACGAAAAGGTATGGAGTCAAAAGTTCATGACAAGGCGCTCTCAGCACCCTCCCTTACCACCGAGTGCATGGACTGACTCCCTATTAGAGAGCGTCCTAAGGGACCACTTAACCTGCCAACCTTGTTGACCCTAGTGGGGCTGATTTTGGAGCAAGTAAGAACTCGAGCAAGAGGCATCAGCAGCGGGTTAACAAGCAGACCCCCCTCTTAAGTTGTAAACAAAAGACTCATAGAGGATATAAATTTCCTATAGTCTGTCCTCCCCCACAGGCGATCATCTTCAATCGCTTCCCCAGTCTCATAACCAAAGGGGAAGGAGGCATGGATACCAAGGCGCTACTGGAGCCATTGCTTCAGAGGAAGGAGTAGCACCTTCAGGATTCTACATCAGCTGTAGACAAAGAGAAGAAGGAAAAAGAATGACATTCTATTCACTTCCCAAATCTCCACAAGCATGAAAGAACGAAGGATAGATGTTTGCTATCAACTCCGTATGGGACCAAAGGTTTTGTTAATAAGAAGATATTTCGGAAAAAGGAAGGATTTGCACATGAAACTGGAGCAAAATCTGCCCAGAATGTTTCTTCACGGAAAATATTCAGATGAAGGATGCTACGAAAAGGCCGAAAGCCCTTATTTATAGTGCTAAGAGCTCCTCGAAATGGTCAAAAAGTAATGAAAGCTATTTAAAAGGGCGTACTAGAGAATTACGAAGTGTTGGAATATCCCTGCGACCGCAATGTTCTTGAATGTACGCAACTTTCCGTAGCTATATATGTGATGAAGTGTAGCATTAGACGGGCCAGATTGATTGGAAGATATGGCCGAAGCTTCGCCTAGATCCCTGTACCCTCTCTTTGATAGTCAATAGCATTTAAAATTTGGAAATGCGCGCCTGCATAAAGACGTTTCTGCTCGTTACCACATGAAAGGATCCTTTGGAATGCACAAGGATATGGACCCCTTTGCTTGATCTTGAGTTGTTCGGGCACTCCAACCCTTCTTTTTGTCTTATTCCCATGTCGGGATCGACTCTTTCGATGGACCAATTTCAAGACACACCTAATGCAGACTAATTAGAGAAGTCCAACAGCTAATATGGAATATTGAGAGCATGACCTTCCCTCTAGCTTAATCTATGGGGAATAAGCGAGATCCCAAACATCAATCTCAACACTTGGCATGACCCCCTTAGTGTACCACATCACCCTAGCTTAGGCAAGGGAGGCAGAGCAAGGGTCAAAACTACTTACCTAGCTGCTTGGGCGAGTTCATCCCTCTCCTAAACATTAACCACTAGCATTGCTCCCACTTAAGTCTACAACAACTTAACTTACACTTAAGCTCCACCAATAAAGAAGCTCAAGTCAAGACAATGTTGTCACAAATCGACCATTAGAGGATCAAGATTTGCTTACCACCACTTTGTTGACTAGTTGACAACAAGAGTGGAGGGTAAGTGTTATATGTGGATTTTGCTATTTAAGCCCCTACGTCCTTACAACTTGCGAAGCTATAGTCTAATTTGCTTACAAGGAAGAAGACCTTCAAGAGACACAAGTACACAAGTTGACACCTAGCGCACCTTGCCAACCATGCAAAAGCCTAAAGGCACTTTGCATAAGCAAGGAACCCTCGCTACCTATCATAGCCTGGATGGCTCTTATATTGCTTAAGGACTTGTACCTATTGAGGGAAATCCACCATCCGCTTATCTCAAACTTGAAGGAATAAGTATTAGCCAGGAAGGATCTCTATCCACATAGTAAAATCTTAAGAGCCATTTATAGATGAGGATTAGACCTTTATGACTCAAATCCCTACATTGATTCTAGTTCATCTCTAAACTTTAAACCCATTGATTATTGATTTCAAAGTTTTTCTATCCTCTTTAAGCCTTCATAATTGACTTGAGCATTGCAATACATTTGTTGGAGCTCTTTCGTGTTCTCTTTTACAAGTTTAGATGTTATGTCTCGAAACTGCAGAGTTGCAACGATCCTGTTGTATAAACTAACTTATGATAGTAACCGATCTCACAGTTTTTGTTATAAATATAATTTATATAAGGCATCTACGATTTCTTGCTTTGAAGTAAACAACTATTCATAATTAAAGATAAAATTTATATATATAATTAAAAACTTTAAGTCATAGTTACATTAAGATACTCATACTATCTTACATTCCTAGGAAATTTTATATGCTAAAGTAACCTAATAAATATCATATTACATATTATATAATTTGTCCAAAAACTTAAGGGTTGGTAACAAAACTTTAGAAAAATCGATTACATTTACCAGCTTGATCCTCGCTCCCCCATAACTTAGTACTTTAAAAAGATACTGACCTTAGGATAGTTATAACGCAACATATCAATCAGTGCCTACAAGAAAATCTATAAAAAATATGAGTAATCAACATCTCAGTAAGTTGGGAGGGAGACTTAAGAATGCATAACAAACACAAACAGGGTTTTCAAATAATTAATTTTATTTAATGCAACAAGTAAATGCCATCATATAACGTAGTTCGGTTTGTTATGAAATTAGAGTAATTTTGCCCATTCTTATCCGGATTAAGGAGTTTTCATATTTATACAAAACTTACAACTAAACCCAAGTTTATGTAATGAAGATACCGCTTCTCTCATGACCATCCCTTCTAACCATTTCCATCATTCTTATTACGACCTCTTTTTCTATCACTTAGTTCGGCTATAGATGAAAAAAAAAGATCATTCTGCTATTAAGCACTATCTTTTTTAAAAGTATTGGTGTTTGATTGGAGAATTCTAACAATTGCTTAAAGGGTTGTATTACATGTCTAATTAAGGCATTTAAGTCAATTATAATGAAACTCAGTTTAGGGTAATTAGACAATCTCACACCACTCAATTCACAACAATCATCGTAGCACAACACAATTTTTCAACATAAAGTTAGATACACACAAGCACATGTACATGTAACTATTTATAAACACAATCACATGCAATCCTAAGCCTTAAGTACTTTACAATAATACTCTAAAATACAATAAAGTATTCTTACCTGAAGTCCTCAGTTAGCTTACTTAATTTGCCGTAGGTTACTCGTCTTCACATGTCTTATAATATAAATATTCTTTTAGTATTTATATCCTTATGATATATAAATTTTATGTCATGACTTGACTCAATTTTCCATATATATATATATATATATTATTTATTACCGATTCATTCTAGGTTAGTTTTGAAATTAGTTTCTAAATCTGGTTCCTATTTAGGTTCTAATTCAATTGTCAACTATGTGTATTATATATATAAATTTGAAGATCTTGTTTTAAACCATAATGTGAAATTAATTACATTATGCTCGGCTATTCTAAATATTACTTTTGGCCTGTAATTAGTATTTTAGCCTTTATGGTACATCTTAGTCCTCATTTATGTATTAAATTTGTTTTCGATGTAAGAAAATTTTATATTTTTTATATAATTACCTAAATTTAAATTTCCTACTAGATTTATTAGATATTACTATTATTATTATATTATAAATTTTAACCTAATATTTTAGATTTATTATTAATCCAATTTTACATATTATTAATTTTCACATGTTCACTACATATTACACCTAATGATTACATTTAATAATCCAAATGTTACAATTATCATACCACATCAAAAATTAATATCCTAAAACATCTAATTACACATTAAATCAGTAATTATCCATTTAATTACCTAATTGGCCTAAAATTACCTATTTTATATATCATTTTAAGGTCTAAAAATCATTTAAAAATTTCGAAAATTATATTCTAAAAAATCTCTTTATAGCACTGTTCTACATCTTCTAAATAATTTATACAAAAATTTTGAGCTTAAACTACATCCATAAGGTTACTTATTTTTAAATCGAATAAACTCGAGTTTACGAGATTTTTTAAGAACAATATATTTTTATATATATATTTATTAAACTAAAATTTTTCCCTAAATATACATACATAAAAACTTTAGAATATTATATTTCATAATTTTTTAAATATATTTAATATTTTTATGAAATTAAATAAATTGAGTTGAAATTAGAGCTTATAGTGGTGGCTACAAGTGTGTTAGCAGTCTTGGGCAATTGTGGTGGGGTTTGGTGGTGGTAGTGGTGGTGGCTATGGGTCATGGTTTTAGCCTACAAACTCTAATTGTACAGATTTTTTCTAATTTTTGAAAAAAAACTAATCCTCTCTTTCTAAGTTCTCTCTATTTTTCTTGGACTGCAAATTGACAATGAGCTTCAATTGAGGTTTAAGGTATTTATAAGGCTGCCTTGATTTTTTTTTTCTCCTAATTTTTGATTGACAATTGATCTTATTCTCTTCCAATTTGCTTTCTATTTACCCTAATGTGATTGGTTATTTTTTTTTTCTTAATCCCAATATGCTACGACTTGATTATGGACAAATCCTTGTTTTTTCTGATTTTTTCTTGATTTTTTTTTTTGTAATTTTCTTAATTATTTGATATTAATCTAGCATATTTCAAGTATTTTAAGTAATGTCGCGTATTTTTATTTATTTGTAAATACATATAAAGTACAAGTAAATACTCCTAAATATTATTTATATTATTTTATAATTTTTAGCATGCATATAATTTATCTTTAACGAGTTGTTAGTTATTAGAACTCGTTTTTACGCATTTTCGATAAATAACGAGTAATATGCTTATAATTTAATATTATGATATTTAATTATTTTATTACTTATTTTTCTAAATTAACTCTTATGGGGTCATTTTTACTGATACTTTTAGTTTCGTTGTATAATTTAGGTTTGATCAGATACTTTATCTAATTGTTCTAAACTTTACGTATCAAATTCAAACTTCTAGTTGTAGGGCTTACACTAGATGCACCTCAAACCAAATGGTTGAACTTAAAGGAATCTTTAAACCAGCAACACATCATAATCTTGTAATGCAAAATTTTATATTCCAACCAAAATTTAATTAAAAATTAACTCAAATTTTTGTAAATCACTTTTTGTTACAAATATTTTACTACTATAACGACACCAATACTTCATAAACTCACTATATGTTTCACAAATATATTTATTTTCTATAACATTACTCAAAGCTTGCACTTTTCCTTTGAAGATCATAAATCTTTATAATATTTTGTAATTCCATTGTAATTCATGGAGCAAAATTGTTTAGAAACCCCATAATTTCATTGCATTTTTTAATTCCTCATAGAATTTCTAGGCAGGAAACTTTTCCAGCCCTTAGTCATTGTGGATATCACTAAGAATATGGGGCTTTTTTAAAAAAATAAAAAATAAAACTATTATAGTATAATTTGACGGGATGAAGAATTGAACATGACCCATCATATTAGAAAATTGGTGTTTATACCGTTAAGTTATAATAGTTTTGAACACTGAAAATAAGTTAACTATTGTACTTATTATATATTTTTTGATGATATTTAATTATTGAAATTGAGTTCTATAATTATCTGTGTGACAGAATAATGTTCTTTGACGGTGGTGGTGTAAGATTGATCTCCTCGGGACGTAGTACATGCAACAACTAGACTGAATTTGCAAATAGAAAAACATATAAATTAACCGAATACTTAATATTAATAAACTAAACAGAAAAGAATCGAAAAACCATTCTAGCGGAAAAATTAGGTATTTATCTTAAATAACTTATCTTCCCTAATCCCCATCGAAGCATCGTAAAAACTTTGGCCCACAAAGTCAACGACTAAAAGCAAAGTACCATTGTTTGAATGTGAGAGCAACAATATGCTTTCCCCTTTCTTTATCTATCTCTATCTTGTCCAACAATATTACTTCGGTCCACCCAATCATTTATTGGTATTAAGAAATGCTGTCAATTTCTGATTGGAGGTCGACCCAGGTATGAGAAGGAGCCAATACTTTAAGAGAGTTACATTAGGATAAATAAATATATTAAACTATAATTCTTATTTTTCTACAAAAGGAAAAAAAAAAAAGATTCACCTTCCTAAAGTTTGAAAGTAGAACGCTCTTTACATTTTAATTTTTTATTTTCTTAGATTTAGGTTTTTCTTGTTCATAAATTGATGCATTTTGGCACAAAGAAAAAAAGTGCATTCCCAATTGGATTATGTAGAAATCGAGTGTGACTTGTGAATTTTTCTGATTTACTGATAAGGTGGGTTAAAGGATTAATTGCCACATTAGGTGGAATCAAGTTGCATTGGTCTGTTAACCCGGATTTAGCAATTCTAATGTAAAGTGTTTCATATCCAGTATTCTTTTCTCCTAAAAACTCTCAATGCTAAAACATAAACAGCATTAGAAGGGTGAAGCGAGACTATAATATAGTATTACGGTTCACTTATTTCCTTCGGTTAAAAAAACACTAAATAAAATCTCTCGTATAAACTCAGTGGAAGCTCCACTATTTACACAAATGTGCCGCAACCACATTTTACGACCTTAAAACTAAAAAACATTCGCTTCAATAATCCAAATATATATATATTGCATCAAGATTTATGAAGAAAAATAGCTTCAAATACTTTATTATACCATCAGCATGTGCCTCTATTTAGCATTTCATTGTATTGTAGGTAAGAAATCTGTCTTTGCAACTTCATTTGCTGATAAAACTTTGCAATAAACTTCTCTGCCCTCACATCAATCCCTTCATCTTCTTCATCCGGCGATGCCATTTTCGTCTCATCACAGTAATCTCCAACTCGATCATCTTCACCTTCATCGGCATCTTCAACACCAACAAGAAAGCTCTTCCTCACATCATCATATCCATAATCTCTACCACCATCATCCTTATCGAAATCATAATCAAAATCGACCTCCGGATTAATGCAAGGAATGCGGGCCAATAGGAAGCGCATCGAACCACCCGGCCTGGACATCCTCACGTGAAATGTAGGGGTTTTATCGAAAGAAAGCTCCCGCTCCCCGTAAAAATATTGAATCTTGTCACGGGAGGAGGTGTTGTGGCCAATGCTCCTGATGAACCTAGGGACAACGCGGAGGTCCATAGCGAGCCGTCTTCGGAACACACTGCCTTTTCGTGCCCACAACAAAGCCAATCGCAGGACGCTCCATGTCCTGCGTGCAACATTTGATCTTCTCTTTCCCATTTTACTACAGCAGCACACGGTAAAAAAAAAAAAACGAACGTAAACTTTTCGAACTATGTATTTGTCTATACAACTTTTGTAAAAGAAGTACTTAGCACACTTGCGGAATATGCTGTGGAAATCTGTAAAAGGATGTAATGCTTTTTAAGGTTTTGGTGATGGAAGTTGGAACAGCAAAGAGTGTAATATATAGGAGGGGAAGTTAGGAATGGTGTGTGTAGGAAAACAACGTGTTGGGTACGCGGTTGAGGGACAAAAGGACAGGGAGGGTTTAGTTTGTGTGCGGAAAGTAAATGATTGGGCGGTGCAAGCTGGTTGACGACACGGCTGTACGCGCATTTCCAATCTAACAAACAATCTGTGCATACCTGTCCTCTATTTGTTTCAGTTGTGCTAGGTAGGGACCAAGGAAAAGGAAAATTAAAAAAAAAAAAAAAAAGCTCGATAGATAGATTTACTCAAATATGTGACTTTTAAGTAATAATAGAGCTTTTTTTATATATATCGATGATATATAAACTTATACCGACGATAGCGAATAGTTTTTTTAATTAATTGCTATTTTGAAATTTTATTAATACTATACTACTACTATTATTGAAACTTTTCTCATCATATGATTAGGACAACATTGGATCAGAAAGTTTCATTTTAGTAAAGAAAAAGTTTGATGGCTTTAGTTCCTGTTACTATCATGTGTCATGGGATATTGGGATTCAAACCATACTCTTCTAATAGACAATTGCCCATCCTTACCAACTCAACCGATTTGTGTTGGTTTGAGAAATCTAGTATTCTATAAACTCTCAAAATCCTTATAGCTTATAGGTACATTTGCTTCCTTAATCATTGTTTAAGCCTAAAGATTCTTCATGCTGATTTTGGAAGCTTCAATGTGATTAGAGAGGCAAATATATATAGTTTTTAAACGTTATGAAAGATAGAAATTATATTTTTGAAAGTTTATATATCCAATGAGACTAAGTTTTGGAATGAATTTGCAATTATCCTAGTTCATTATTTCCCTTTTAGCTTTAATTTAGGGACACTTGCCAAAATACGTAAACTAGATATGTTTTATAGAAAATTTGGGAAGACTCAATACTCTATAAGTTTTATTTATTTTCCTGGAACTTATATTTATGTGTCCTTTTATCTGCCATATAGATATAGGTGAGTGATATAAAGAAAACTACAAACTTTTGTACGAAAATGAACGTGCTCAATTTCTTTTTTCTGTTTAAGATTATGCAATGATTGAAGGAAGTGTGAACAAAAATACCACGTAGCGTTTCTTGTTTGACGGGATGTTGCTTATCTAACTTCGCAGAACTTCGGTAGACGTGTGTAGCTGGCAACCTGGCGCAAGATGCTGATCTAAAAAAGATTATTATTTGCAACGGTCATATTTCCAATCTTTCTCAATATATTAAGTGCAACACCATGCGATACCCTGACAAATACATATTTCTTACATTTAACTAACTGAAATCCATGTTTGCAGTTATAAAAATTTCATGGAATAGTTAATTTATAAATTAAGCACAGTATTGTAAGGTAGGAACAACGCCATTTATTTTATAAACCAAACGTTATATCCTGTTCCACGTTTTTATAGATTTTCCCTTATTTTTGTTAGTGATTTCGATTAAAATAAAGACTTAATGTTTCACATATACTTATTATTTGGTTCATTATAACTAGGAGCTTTGGATATTGGCTTATATAGAAAGAAAAAGGAATGAAATTAAGAAATTTCAGCTTAGCAAGAAGTGAAATTTTCACTTTGTTTTACTATAAATTTAAAAATATATATATATATAGAAAAATGTCTATGGGCTAATACAATTCCCAAGCTAAAGCGCTAAAGGTCGCATTTATGCTGCTTCCAGCTGGTCATTACTGGGGTGGGTCAGCTGCTCCATTACTCCATTTCCCTTTTCATTTTAAAAATATTTTTGTTTCTGTGTGTTAGGGATATTCTATATTCAGTTGCAGCGCTGTGTTTCGGCCGAGGTTATAATTTCAAACCGAGTTTCAAAAGGAAGTGAATTTCTTCGGAATTTCCTGATGGCAATTGCGTTACTCAAATTTAGAAAGTGAGCAAATAAGCCAAAATAAACAATATTACATTAAAAATCTAGAGTTACCTCTATGTCTTTCACATGAAAAATCTACAGCTTTTCTAGATTTTGCCCAAGCGCTTCTAAGTTTTTGTCTCTTTTTAATTTTTATGCTTTCGGCTTAGTGACGAGTATGCGAAACATTTTATTGCATTCTTTACTAAGTACTATATTGTTCAATAAGGTAATTTTATTTTAATTAGTTTTAAATGATAACCGTAAAAGGGTTAATTCTAAAATTGAATTTTAAACTCAAATAATTAAATTGGATTTGATTCTATAGATTATGGTAACAAGACCTAAAAAGTTAAGTTTACAAATACTCGATATGATCAGAAAGACTTATTATAATAGATTTGAAGTAAAATCCGTTGAATCGGTGTGTTCAATATCAACTTTTCTCAATTTATCTTACATTAAGAATAAGGCTTTATTAGGTTTAAGTTCATAGAGAAAGCCTACTTTAGATCCATTAAGAGAAGAGATCAATTTTAGTTATTGATCATAATCACAATTTGACTAATGAAATTAGCGATTAGCTTTTATAAATACCTTGCCCCATCCTCATTTGGGCATGAAATTTTCCTCACAAATGCCATCATGCTATTAGATTCCTTGCTCAAAAGATTAAACCCTTGAATTGATAAAGAACACTAAACACATTCAATACAAACAATGGGACTTGATGCTATTAAGCTCATTCACCAATCACATCCCATGTTATCCCATGTTAGAGCTTTATCCAGAAATTCCTTCTCACTGCTCATCACTTAATCATCTAATAAACATCAATTAAGATACTCCCTTAATCACGTGCATAGTGGGACACTCATTTTTAAAAGCTTAATCAAATAGATATGGTGGTTTCACATTCATGTAAGACACTTTTCTTTACGTATATACCTATAAATGAATTATTGTACAGACAAATCTAACCTAAGCATAATTGCTGGAAAGAGGTTGTTAATTCAATCATTGATCACGACTGCAGCTTGGTATCCAAGAAGGTACGTACATATATAATGTCAAAAAGGTTTTTCTTATAGAGAGACAAGTTACAATAATTTATGGAACCCAACGTCGCTGTTGTCCTTCTATTTCACATCTTTGAAAATGATGGATAGGATACCTTCAGTTGTGCTGGGCGTAACTTCATGGAAATTGTACAGTCACTTAGAAAAGTTTACTAACTTTATTTTTGTTTCTGTGTTACGGATATTCTATATTAAGTCTCAGTACAGTGTTCCGGCCGAGGTTATAATTTCAAACCGAGTTTTAAAAAGAAGTGAATTTCTTGGGAATTTCTTGGCGATAATTGCCTTAGAAATAATTGCCTTACCCAAATTTAGAAAGCGAGTAAATAAACCAAAACAGACAATATTACATTAAAGATTTAGAGTTACTTCTATATCTTTCACAAGAAAAATCTACAGCTTTTCTAGATTTTTCCGAAGCCCTTCTAAGTTTTTGTCTCTTTTTAATTTTTATGCTTTTGGCATAATGATGACTATGAGAAACATTTCATTGCATTCTTTACCAAGTATTATATTGTTGACTAAGGTAATATATTTTAATCGATTCCAAATGATAGTTATATAGAGCTAAATCTAAAATTAAGCTTTAAACCTAGGTAGATTCAGCTCTTTAGACTATGATGACAAGACTTAGAGAGTGAAGCTTACAAATACTCGGGATGATCAATGGAGACTTATTATAGTGGGTTTAGAGTAGGACCTATTTGATTGACTTGTTCGATATTAACCTTTCTCAATTTGATTTACGCTAAGAATAAGGTATTATCGGGTCTAAGTTCGAGGAGAAATTCTATTTTAGATCCATTAAGGGAAGCGATCAATTATAATTGTTGATCATCATTGCAATTTGATGGATACATCGATAGTCAACTTTTATAAATGCCTTACCTCTCCCTCATTTAGACATAAGACAAAGTCCTTCTTGACAAATGTCATCATGTTGCTAGATTCTCCACTCTAAAGATCAAACACTTAAATTAGTAAAGAACACCGAATACATTCATTATAGACAATAGGGTTTGATGCTATTAAGCTCATTCACTTGTTACATTCCATGTTAGAGTCTTATTGAGATTGTTTACTTATTCTCTTACTGCTTATTACTTGATCATCCCATACACATTAGTTAAGGCATTCCTTTAATCATGTATAGTGTAACATCTATGTAGCACTCATGTAACAATCACATCTGGACCCTTACACCTACAATAGAAAAGATCATTTTTAAAGCTTAGCCAAATAGATACGATTTCACATTTATTAATACTTAAGCACTTGTTCATTAAGATTTTGACAAAAACCCATGAGTGCGTACTTAATTAAATGGAGGTGAAGTACATATGTAGATATTTGAATCTAGAGCTGCTTGCTGTCATACTATGGTAACTTTTTATTTGGACAACTAGTTGTTGAATTATATGGTTTTAGAGCTAAACTATATATACGTCATTTATCCTGTTTGATTCTATATTTTGTTAATTAAGACTTCTTTTATTTCTCAGTGGTTGAGTTTAATGAAACCTATCAAGTCGATCACAAAAATTAAAAACAGATGAAATGAGTGTAGTGTTTGAAGTAAAGATCTATATTCTCCTGTTATGATCAGTGTCGTTAGATTTGAGTTAACCCACCCAATTCAACCCAACCTCTTCATAAAATCAGTTGGAATCACCCTTCTGACCCTCAATGATAATAACCTTAATTCAACTCAATTAGCTTGATTGATTCATCTCGTTTCCTATACGAACCCATTAGGTTTTTTCGGCTTAAAAAATATATATACATTTTGTAAAATATACATTAATTTGCTAAAAAAATAATTGTAGAATAAAGAAAAATAAAATATAAACTGTGAAAAACTTTTAGATTTCAATTCTCATAGATGTAAGTAAATTTTGTTATATTATAAATAAATATGAATCATATTATAATATTTTTATTAATTTCAGTTTACTCTAGTTCATCCTTGATTTGAACCTCTCAATCTTTAACCCCTTTTATTTATAAATCAACTTTTTTTATTCGGGTTTGATGACATTGATCATGATCTAAAAAAAAAAAAGAAGTTTATTTTAAAATTAATCTTTTAAACTCTCGCCTTACATGTCCAACTGTATGTTATATACACACAAGGTTATTGTGGACAATGGAATAAATAAATAGCACAATTGGACATTTCAAAGGCTTAGTACCAAATTAAAGAGAGTTGCTTAAATATTTAGGACTAATATAGTATACTTTTTTTTTTCTTTTTGTTTAATACTGGGACGTCTTCCATCCTACTAATATCTCAATAATATTTCATGTAAGACACTTTTCTTTACATATATATATATACATGAATTATAGTGCGGACAAATCTAATCTAAGCGTAATTGCTAGAAAGAGGATATTAATTCAATCATTGAGCATGGCTGCAGCTTGGTATCCAAGAAGGTACGTATATATATGTCAAAAAGGTTGTTGCTATAGGAGAGAAGTTACAATAATTTATGAAACCATCGCCATTGGCGTCCTTCTATTTCACATTGTTGAAAATGATAGATAGGATATTGAAAGTATTCCAAATCTCATATTTATTTTTTATTTTAATATCTAAATTTTAAATTTATTTATTTTAGTATCATAACTTTTTAAATAAGATAAGTTAATATTTTTATTATAATGGCCGTTATAGAGAATACTTATTTTTTTTTACTTTAAAAATTTAAGTACTAAAATAAAATAAAAAATAAAGTTGATATGCTTATATTATTATTTTACTATTTTATAATAACGACCATTATAATAGAAATACCAATTTGTTCTATTTAAAAATTTAGGATACTAAAGTAAATAGATTTAAAACTCATATATTTAAATAAAAAAATATGAAAATTGTAATATTTTTATTGCATTGTTTTGGACGGAACTTCACGGAAACTGTATAACCACTTAAAAAAGTTTGCCAACTTTATTCCTACGAACGGTAACTGATGGTTTGTTACATTTTTATTTTTTATTTTTTTATTTTTTCATAATTATAATATAGAAGGATCAATTAATATATTTGTTTTAGGAAAGGGACTGACGAGGGTGGACCGCTCTGGACATTTAACTTATCTTTACATGACACTTCATATAGTTATATGTAGTAGTAGCAAGAGTCCTAAGTATTTTTATGTTCCCTAAATTACTACACAGTTAGATAAATTCACGATAAAAATAGGAAGGATATCAAAAGGGGGGAAACAAAAAAGAAAAAAGAAAAAAGTCGCTTTTGAATCCTACTAGTAGCCAGCTAATCAATAAAAGCAAGGACAGGTTTCTAGAGGGGGTTGGCGACCCAAGCACCCCGATGTATCAAAATATACATGTTTTGTGAGCTTATGGTTTTTTTTTTTTTTTGGTCAGACTTATCATGCTTGCATGTCTTACTTACTTGGACTTTATGGGCTCGTACTTCTCATGTATTACCCATTTATTGGCATGTTGGCCCACATACCATGTGTGTCTATAATTGGATTCTGATTATAATGATGGAAAAACCAATTTAATATTTTCACAAATTTATAATGATTTATGGTATTACATATTTTTAATTTTTTCATGTTTGAATATTTATTGTATGTATTATACTATTATTACTTCCTCATACAGTAAATTATCAAGATTATTAAATAATTTAATAAGTAAATATAACACAAAAAATACTAATTATGTGAATGTATTTTTCACATGAAGCATTTGTATATGTTTTATTCATACATTGTGTATGTATAACACAAATGTCCATACCATATAGTGTACATATGTATTTTTATGTGTAAATACGTATATTATATCTATGTATGTGTTGAAAATTTGTATAACACTTTTATGTAAAAAAAAATGTAAAAAGTATTTTGTACATATTTATGAGAACGTATATACATATATATAATTATATATCCGTATGAATATGTACGTGTATAGATGTGTATATTAATGCATAAATATATAGATTTATTTATGTACCTATAAATATATATGTACATACGTGCAAATATGTATGTATAAATATATAAGTATTTATGTAAGTATGCATATATGTGTAAAACAAACAAATATGTATGAATATATATATGTATATATATATATATATGAATATACATAAACATGTATGTATACACATGGAAATATGTATGAACAAATTTTTATATATATACATGCAAATAGATATGTAAAAATATGTACGTATAAACACGTACTTATGTACGTGAAAATATGCATTAACAAATTTACATAAATATACGTACAAATGTATACATACAAATATGTTTAATTAGTTATGTATATATACACGTATTTATGTACATAGATATAGGTATGTACAAATATGCATAAATAGGTATAAATACACATACCTATTTATGTATATATAAATATGTACGTATCTAGGTAGAAATATGTACATACAAATTTACATAAATATAAATGGAAATATGTACATACGAGTATGTGAGCATAAGTACATATGTATGTCTCGTACGCATAAGTACGTATGTATGTACATAATACATATTGTACATACATATAGCATATTTATAAATATTTATATATAGCATATTTATTTTTATACATATAACTTATAACATATATGCATTTAACAAATTTGTATGAATATATTATACATTTATACATAGAAGCATACACACGATATATTGAATTTATTGATTTTATATTATTTATATATGTTCTATATATATATATATATATATAATTCGACATTTTATCTATAAAAGAATAATAAAAAAATAACAACAATTAACTATTAAGAAATGGAGAAGGGTATTTGATTAATAAAAAGTAATTTTATTAATTATATAGAAATTGAGAAAAGGAAAAAAAAAAAANAACTAAGGGTCGATGTGCCCACATTTAAGGCCAACATGGGGACATTAGCCAATCAATGTTCAATATTTTTTTTTGCTATTAGGGAGCTAACAAGGCCATATTGGTGCACACCTTATTTTCTTGAAGGAATGTTGGATGGGCCCAATGTACCTACGTCCTATACAACCTCTTTTTAAATTTTAGTTAAGTACTAACGAAGCCCATGTTAGAGCCCAACATGGGTATGTTAGTACTTGAATGTAGGCATTTTGTCGTACAACGTGGCCACGTTAAATCTTATCTATATTTATGGATTAAAGTGCACCAAATGCAATTCACTTGCTTCACATTTTCTTATGCTTGTGTAAATTAAGTCTAAGATAGTGGTCACAATGTTAGCTTTTATCTTAGAATGGTTTGCAAAGCGAGACTGTTATGACTTCTCCACTTTAGGGTATGATACGTTGATCGCAAATTAGAAATCCAAATTGAATAAAAACCCTAAACCCTAAACTCTAGAGTCACGTAACTCTAAATTAAACTTTAAATGGAAGGCATACCCACGAGTTAGCACATTCAACTCGCATTTTGTAAAATCTCGTAAACACAATAACGAATGATCGGCGATATCTTAAAATAATAATGATCAATCAAATAAAGTCAATTAAAATAATAAATTAACAAAATTACAATTTTACCCCTAATGATGTGCTCAAAAACCCAAAACTAATATTAGGACAACACCATACCTTTAAAACCTTAGTCGAAACCCTTATACAGGAGAAACTCTGAGATGATCTTAAAACCCTAAAGAATCATCTAAAACCCTAATCTACCCCTCATTGCAAACTCTCTTTTCTCTTTTTCACCCACTTTGTATCATATTTCTGATATCCAACCACTGAGCGACACGTATCTTCTGGTACAATATTGAATATTCTTTACCTCTTTGACCCTTTTTAGTATGTATTGCATAACCTAATTTTAAGAATACTCCTTTTGTCTTTTTATATATATAAAGTAATCCTAGTAGATGGATATATAAACCTTACTTAATTGTACGCCGAGAATCAATCATTAATACTAGAAATTATTTGAGTTTCCTTTGAGTAACCATAGTGCTCTCACTATTCTTTTAGCTCTTATTTATTCCCTTTAGTAAGGAGTATGGTGAATTACCCTTTAGTTCAGATCGATGAGTTATATCCGGTGGATTATAGGTCGAGTAAGATTAATCGGTGTATTATATCCAGTCGGTAGCTATCCAAACTTTACTAGCTTTTCATTTTGTTTCTTTTTAGTTCACTTCGTTATGGTGTTTCTCCATGTGTTTAACCTCAAAGACACATTAGGAACACTTAATAAAATGGATTATTTGGTGGACCCATTAGGATATTTAGCTAATTGGAATAAGTTAAAATCAAGTTTAGAGCCCTAAAATGCAAATTAGGCCTAAACTAGCTTATTTAATGATTAGGTCCTTAGAAATAGGATTATAAGCCCAATAAATGAAAAGAATCATATGTGAATCATAATAAAAAATGGACTTATTTTAGGACTCTTAGTGGGCTTAGGCCCAAATTAATAAGTGAAGTTAGGCTTAAGATCCTAAAATACAATATAAGCCCTTAAAAAGACTAAGAATAAAGCCTAATAACTTAGTGACCAAATCTAATCTCTAAATTAAAAGACTCATAAAATAAAATATGAAATGCCCATTAATTCTTAAGGCTCATCTAAGACAACCCCTATAGGCCCCTTGTTGATTTAAGGCCTTAAATTAATAAAAAGGGCCCATTTAAGGCTACAAAAGTAATATTAAAGCCTAAATTGAAAGCTATGGAATTTGGAAAAAAATTTAAACTTAAAATCCTTAAATAAAAGCCCAAAAAGTCAAATGTAAGGCCCAATACCTAAAACTAAGCCTAAAGCCCAAAACTAGGCCCAAATTCTAAAGTAGACAAACCTACACTATTGGCCAATGAATTTGTTTGACCTAAACTGAATTTTTACAAGTATAAACACCTAAAAATGACCTCATCAAATGAAAAAACACTCGAAAATGATGAAAATCGACTATAAGAACGCGAAAAACTGACTTAAATTGAATAAGTTATAGCAAAACAAGTTTTAATCATACTCAAAATGTAGAAGAGGTTTTGATAATTATGTAGACTTTTAGTTTCTTAAAGAAACCCTATTCCAATTACTGACATATACGTTATTATGTTCTAGGTAACTTAATTTCTAATTCAAGAACCTTGAAAGCTAAGATAAGTAAGTGAGCAGGCTAGGTGAGGGAGTTTTAATGAACTGCTACTTGCTCATGTTTGATAATTGCTTGATATTCTATTGCTTGCCCTTGATTGTTTGTTTGAGTGACTAATTTTTTTGTATGCCAACATCCATGTGATCAAACTATTAAATTGGTAAGTTTAAATATTTGGCCAAAATAATTGGATATACCTATTACATGTCTGTGATCCATTAATTATGGACTGTGATGTCTATAGCTTTGCTGAGTTTTTTGAAAAATTTACAAAAATACTCTTTTAAAATGTTTTAAGATTCAAAGAAAGATTTATCCACTTAGTGAGTAATTATCTGCAACATTTTACTTATTGAGGCAAAACTAGTAGACCATCTTCAATTAATTAATAGTGAGTAACTTAAGTTAGGACTCGTATGGTTTAACCTACGGAGTATTATATTGATTTATTGATAATGAGCCCATAGGGCGTTATATTGACTGTTGATAGATGGGATCTACCTAATTTATTAGTATGGTATTTTCGACTAGGGTAATAGTTGAGTTTTATCTATTGGGACAATGCCCTTAAATAGTCTCATGTGGGTTAAGTAAGGTGCCCTAAGTGATTAAGTACAAAGGACAATCAATATGTAGATGATGTAAATCTACACCTCTCATGGTTTCAAAGCGCTATGGATGTGATGCTTGCATTCATCGTATATACATTAATTTTGTATATAGTTAAACTGCATGTTTATAAACAATACTTAAATGGTAGTAGTGAGGGACGAACTCACTAAGTTGTGATATGCTCAACCCCCAACAATTCTTTTTTGTAGGTAACCAAAAGTTAGGAATGGGTTAAGATTAAAGTGGAGAATGTTCCTTTAAGTAGCTGGATTAGACGGACAAGATTACTTTAGCAAACTACATTAGTTAAGCTAGATTTTTATAATATTTAGTAACTTGTGATGTCGTTGAAGTTTAATTATCCCATCTTATTATTTAGTGGGTTATTCTGACTCTTTGCGGTCTTGGTGGACTATAGATTGTTAGGTTAACTTAGTTATTTATATAAATAAGTAAATGTATATAAAATGAATAAGAATCCTTAGAAACTTAGCAATTAGAGTTTTGCAATCTTTGACTTGCAAAGTAGTCTTTATATCATAGGTTCACACATAATATGATAAAGATTTTAGGCAAAACTTCCCTTTCGAGGCGTTACAATAGCCTTCACTAATCAAACCATGTTGGATGGATCCATATCTAGCCCATCAAAAGCATGGCACTATCCTTCAAGATTAGAAGGAAGTAAGGAGGTTGATGTATGAGGTAGCTAACTATGTGTTGATAGATGATTTGCTATATAGGTGAGGTTACAACACCTCCTACCTCTGATACTTGATACCAAAAGAAGCAGTGCATTTAATTAAGTTGCATGCCAGGTTATGTAGTAACCACAGTAAGAACCATGCCTTCTATATCAAAGCCCTTCGACTTGGTTACTAATGGCTAGCTATGAAGTAGTATATTTAGGAAATGGTATCAAGGTGCCTCCAATGCATAAGCACCAATCGATAGACCAAACACCGAGCAACAACCTACTACATCTCACCAACCCATAACCCTTTGCTAAATGGGGACTTGACATTTTGGGCCCTTTTCCTATGGCCACTAGTCAGCAACAGTTCATCATAGTAGCTGTCGACTACTACACTAAGTGAGTAGAGGCGAAGGCTTTGGAGAAGATAATTAAGAAGAGCATACAAAACTTTGTCCATAACTTTATTGATTTGGTGTACTTTATGCCTTGAACATGGATAATGGGATTCACTTTGCCAAAGGCGAAGGCTTTGGAGAAGATAATTAAGAAGAGCATACAAAACTTTGTCCATAACTTTATTGATTTGGTGTACTTTATGCCTTGAACATGGATAATGGGATTCACTTTGCCAACAATAGGATTTAAGCTTTTTGTGAGAAGTATAGTATGAAAATTCACTACTTAGTAACATACATATACAGGTCCATGGACAAATAGAGGATAGCAATAAGACCATCCTTAAGACCATACTTAGTAGCACACATACATAGAAGAGCTTATTGCGAGTGGTGTTGTGGGAAGGCTTCTAGTTGAAGAATGAGATAACCCTTGAGCTTTGAGTTGTAAGCCTAAGTTTGGCTTTAAAAGGCACCCTAGGATTTTGGTCTTTAATTTCACCTTTTAGTGCTTGTTTTATAATTGTTTCTCTTATGTTACTTTTTCTCAAAGGCTATAAATTGATGCCTACTTTCTTCTTTTCTCCTCTTCTTTTTTTATTTTGTTTGTTTTTTTCTCTTTTCTTCTTTCCTTTTTTTTTCCCTTTCTTTTCTTTTACGCTTTTTCTTAACATTTTCTCTTTGGCTTTTTCCTCTTTTTTTCTCACTTTTTCCTTCTCTCTCTTAGTTTCCTTGCACTCCTTTTAGGCTTCTTCTTGTAAGCTTTTGATGGAATGGAGATGTTGATTTCCTGTCTCTTCTTAAATGGCTTATAACTCAAAATATGTAAATCTTCTAAAATTGAGGTTCTTCTTCATTTCAAAGGAAATAAATTATCACTGGCAATAGTTAATCATGAATTAGTGTGACTAGAATAAGTACAAATTAGTTTATCCTTTTTTCTCTTGATTAGTGACCCCAAAGTCCTAATTGCCTAAGTATAGGATAGTTCTTGACAGGGTTTAATTTTAGAATTACTTTTTTATAGGGCTCAAATGAGCTTACAATGGATAAATGTGTTTGAGGTAGAGAAATGAATATGTACCATCATTTTAACATGCGTACCAAGTTCAAAACGGACCTCCTTTAAAGAATGAGTCCAAATTCCTCACATTAATATCACTCATGCTGGTGATGTACCCTAAGCCACATGGATTTTATGACATTTGAGTATTTATTTTATGATATGAGTCATTTTATTTATCACATTATTACCAGCTTTTCAACATGATAAAAATGATTCCTTGAATATTTATTCTTCCTTATGTCATTGAAGTGCATAACTTTAATAGTAAAACAATAAGGTAATGAGAACATTATTCTAAATTATTTCTAATCGCTTGTTATATAGAACAATAATGAATTAAGACTAGTATGTTGGCTGAATGATAACCATGTTTTACTGATTATGAATATAAGATGTCAATTCAGCACATAGATATATGTAAGAGTACCTTATATTGGATTGACCCACCGTAATAATACTACATAGATCAATTTGATAAGTATTACTTACTATAGTGTTATTTTAGTCTTTTGACCTGATGATACAATGGATTCTTACATAGTAATTTCCATGTTTTGACTCAGTTCTTTGTTATTTTTAATTGGAAGATTATAGGATTGTGATGGGGTATGAAATAAATTATGTGGAGCAATATGAGTGTTTATAAAGGAATTGGTCCATCTCATTAATTTGAGAGAGATATCTTTCGAACCCCTTAAAGAGTAAGATTGAGAAAATGCATGTCCATGCTTAAATTGAATTGATATCAATGTCATTTGTCTGAGTTAGTTGAACTTTGGATTCAAAAAACAAGTGATTAAACAATATAAGAATATATTAATCCACATATTATGTTTAATCATGAGATATTGGGTAACAAAGAGACTACATAACTAATTGTTTAATAAGTAAAGTCAGATTATCAACCTTCACTTAATTTGGACAGACATAATGTCTTGCTAAAAGTCACTTATGTCTCATAGGTTTAAAAGGAGTTTTAAGCCTACTGCCAATACTAAGTGAATCTATAGGGTCGCACATTAAGAATGGACTAAATGGGCTATAGGAATTAATGAAATATTTATTATTCTTAAATAGTTTAAGAATGATAAATAATGATGTTTTTTTTTTAGAAAAATAATAAACATTAAGATATTGTTAACATCTTTAATATCTCATAATATCTCTTCATATCTTTAAAAAGATATTATCGCTACTCTATATTAGATAGAGGTGGCTCTCTGTTAGAGTTACGCTGATACTTATCATCGAAATTAGACTCATAAAGAATGTCTGCAAACCAAAATAGAGGGGAAAAAAAAAAACATGAGAGATTGTGAGTCTATTCCTACACGATACAAAATAAAGGGGTTTATGTTTAGGAAGAATGATTTTGAGATTAACTTTGCATAATTAATACTTGTTGTATTATATATAGAAAGGATCCAACTCGGTAAAGGATATATTCAAATCTTTATGTGTATTAATTTATTTTGATTTGTCTCTCCTATCTCCCCTTCCAATGATTTTTTTCCCTAATTGTATTATAAATTAATTTATTTTAATTCCATTAGTTCATTCCGCTAAATTAGAACCACCTTGGTCCCTTTCCAATAGTTAAACAGCTGTTACATAACATCGTTTCTCAGAAAACTGCCTAAAATTGTATTGTGAGAAACTCAAACGCAAAGATAAATATTCTTTCTTAACAAACCTTTTCCTAAATATATCATCCACTCTCACTCATCCATTTAACCGCAAAACCCTCCATATATAATCACTCAAATCATCCTCAAACTTCACGTCTATTGTTTCCCTTGCACTCTTTGTCTCTCTCTCTTACTGCTTTTTGCAGAAGAAGAGAGCCATTAGAGATATATATAGTAGCAATAAAGAGTTGATTATATTAATTAGTCCCTAGCTAGATCCTCACAGCCATGCAAGAGAAAGACGGCACCAGAAACAGCAACATCCCAAAATCTTCTGCTCCCTTACAAGGCATCTCCCAACAAAACCAGAAGAAGAAACCAAGCAATACATCCTTGTTTGAGGCAGCATTGCACTTCATACGTCGTAAATCTAAAGCAAAATCAAATGCCACGCTTCAAATTGATGTTGCTTCAAAGGATATGGTGAATAATGTTGTGGGATCAATGCGTCCTTTCCATCTTCAACGGAATCAATCCACGATTGGTTTCGAGGCCATAATTAACTTTCGACCTACGGCTGTAGATGACTCGTTTGAGGATGTGGTTCAATATCCTTTGTCGCCTTCTGTGGCTTCTTCTTCTGATGATTACACCCCATGTCGATATGCTTCAGCCTCAAATCTTCAGGAGCTTGATGAGGAAGGGGATCGTGAGTATTATGAACCTGGCGGTGGTGACCAGATGATCGATCTCAAGGCCGAGCAATTCATTGAACAGTTTTATCAAGAAATCAAGAGCCAGAATCAAACTCGTCATGTTAGACCATAGCCAGTGTTATATTTTAGGTTATTACGATTTTGATGGCTTAAAGGTGCATGACGTTTACGTTCAATATGGATTAGATTTGATGTATAGGGCAAGTAGAAGGCGCCGAATTGGGAATGTCTTAGAAATGGTTTCGGGCATGAGGGAACAGTCATCTACATGGTTTTTCCAATAGGATAGAACAGGCACCGTCTGTCTCTCCTTTTCTCTTTACAATAAATTCAATTTCATATGGGCCTTCGTTAATTTGTGACTTCCGAGCTGGTTTTTAACCCGACCCATGAAAATTTAATTGTGTGTAACTATATAATACAAACCGTGAAAATTACACTAACAATTAGGAAAAAAAATTCAATGATACTAACACGCTACGTAAAATAATAAGCGGCATACAAATATTAATAAGATTTTAATAAGTATCTTATAAATACTTATACGCTACTCTTCGTTTCACGTGATATGTTAGTATCATTGAAACTTTTCTCCCCAATACCATAAAAATATTTGTTATTGATATAATTTTAGTCCAATGATACAAACATTAATCTCTCATTCTTCTTCCATGTTTGAAAAGAAATAAATATATTGCATAGCAATCTAAGATCTACAAAAGAAAACTCTTACATTGGACATACACCAAACCTATAGAAGGTCTTCTTCCCTTCTCTCTTCTTCTCCCTTCCCCATTGTTGTCTTTTATTTATTTATTTATTTACTTATATATTTTAACATACTAACAAGTGTTTTTTCACATGGGAACTCATCTCCAAACGTAAAAAATACTACCGGAAGTCAGCTTTTACTTTTCAATGTATAGATGTATTTCTTTCCACTAACTTGTTTGAAATTTAATGTTGGTTAGCTGCATATTTCAATATGTTATATTATATTATCTTGCTCGTGCATCATATATTTATGGATTTTTTATTTATATGATGTATTTTTGCATTTTTTTGTTTCAATTTTTTGCAATGTGTATGTATGATAAATATTTTTTCATGTAAATTGAAGTAACTTCTTGTTTTTTGCACTACTATCAACTTTTTATTTTATTTCATTCAAATTATGTAAATAGTAAAATAATACGCAAATTTTTGCTCATTTTCATGCAAAAATATTTTTTTAACTAATTTTTGAAATTGATAGTAATGGAGGAATAATTAAAATCTGAGAAGGGAAAATTGATAGTGTCCTAATAGTGTAAATTTTAGTGAAGTAATTAAATTTTTGTGATAATTTGTTGATTGTTGGATTAATTGATAATATTTAGATAAATAATTCTTTTATTCAAAATTTGTAATATTAATGATTAAAAATTTGTATTGTTAGCTTTATAATAGTTTTTTGGATAATTAATATTTTTTATCGAATTTTTTTAAATATATAAAAATTTTAAGTTTTGATTGAATAATTTGAATTTTTTTGTGAAATTTTGTACAATGTGGATTTTTAAATATATTTTTAGATCGATAACTTCTTTATGGAAATTTAGTAATATTTGAACTTTTATAGTTAATGGAAGATTTTGAAATTTTCTTTCGAAATATTAATATTTTCATAATTTTGATGAAAAGTGTGTAAGTATTGTACTTTATAATACTTTTTTAGATAAAGAAAAACTTTTGATGAGAAATTCATAAAACATAGATAATTTTTAATTTTCAATTAAATAACTAATTTTTTTTTAAATTGAGAGATTGTGGTTTTCGAATTTTTAATACATTTATAGATAATTGAAATTTTTTTGATAAGAAATATATTTAAAATACATGCTTTTCAAGAAAGACAATAGGAAAAAAAAAAATAATGTTAGAACTAGTTTTGAAGCAAGTGGGTGTGTGGATATTAGACGCCGGAGTAATCATGGTATATGACATCTAATTGGGCCTCACAGGAGTATATTGACAGGGTAAAGGCTTTCTTGGAAGTTATCTGCGAATAAGTGGGAAGGAGATGGGGTTGATCCGCTATTCGTATTGAGACTACCTTAATATGGAATGACGTTTCATTAGAATAACTGAGGTGCATATGAATCGGAAGGGGAGCGGTTTGGACTTATTAAACATTGGACATATCATGGGATGTTTCAGGAGCATATAATCAGCCAGCTCCAAAGATTCCCAAGATCACAAACGAAGGCATTGTTGATGATGGAGCTCCAACATTCAATGACAAAGTGGATATCAAATATTAGACGACATGGTGAGGAAGACAGTATGGATGATGATGAAGACACTGATGTGGATATAAATAGGTGGACTAGTCTATTTGAATCATCGAGTTTATTTCGGCTGTTTTAAGTTTTTATTTTTGTCAGCTATTATATAATGATGGATCAAGATTAAAGATTAATGGTTAGGATTTTATTAGATCACCCTTAATTCGTAATAATTTTAAAAGTTATTTATTGTCATATCAATATATTAAATAATTCTTATCTTTAAATAATTTTATACTTTATTTATTATTTTTTTTTTTTACCAAAGTTTCTTTGTACCTTTTTTAAGTTTTATAATTCTCCGTACAATTTTTTTTTTTAAATGTTAAACTGTCAAACTATTAAGAAAAAAAAAAAAAGTAAAGAAAAGAAAAAACTTAAGCCATGGCTTCGTTGCTTGTCAGAGAAATCTGACTATGGAAAGCAACGCCAACTCACCTAACTTAACGTAGGAGAAATGCCCCATCCAGTTAATTTGTCTGGATTTCCGTGCGTAGTAATGCGCGTTGGGGATGGTGAGCTTCAGCAATTGCTCACATTTTTTAGGAGATTGTTATCAGATGGCAAAAAGTTGCGCTGATCCTGTTATAAGAATGCAAGTTACTGAAGGCAATGGAATGACACCAACTATTATTTTATGCCTACAGGAATGAGTATTTAGATAGTTGCTCGGTTTGTAATGAAAGGCTTGGATTTTTTTATTTTTGCTTTTCCTGGCCAAGAAGCAAATTGTATTATTCAAAATGAGAGCCCGAACACAAAAGTTCAATAAGATGGGATGAGAGTTTATCCAACCTAAAACTGCAACTCATCCATGATAAGTAGAAACTCTTTTAAGAACCTGCTCATAAGAGAGCTTTAAGAAAGTCTTTTCTCCAATTCCTTCGTTCCGCACGTAGCAATCCTTCCCGTATTGCCAATCGTCATGCTGTTTCACTGTCCGTAATATAGATATTTTAGGCTTTTGCTTGAAGTTAAACACCCCTCTCATCGTCTCACCAACACCTCCTGCATCCGACATAGGATGATAAGCTCCATCAACACTGATTTCAATGGAGCCTTGTTGAGGTGGAATCCAATGTCTCTGGTAAGAAGCATTAGCAACCATGACAACAACGTCATCCATCCCTATTCGGCTTCTCCGATATGACGCCTCCAGTAAGTGTATTTCCTGCAATATTGCAGACAGGACACTATGGTTTTAGCATGCAGCTTTCAAAAACACAACTGTTACGTTGGTTCCATATACACCACAAAACGACAAAAATTTTGGAACGCAGATGTTTACCATCTGATGAGCTGAGATTCTGTTGCATAACAATCTCCTATATCCATTTTTCAGCTTTGAGAATGTGCTGCAAGTCAATTCTACAACGAAGAACAGCAAACCAAATCGGTTTAACCCACTCGCAATGAAAGAATATGTGCTAAACTGATTCCTCATTGTTGCAAATAATGCAATATAGGTGTTGGCTTACTTTCTTGCAAAATAAGTTACTAGTAGTGGCTAAAGAATTGGTACATACTCTCTACAGATGGTGTATATATTTAGATGACACATTCAAACCCCAAACTACTTTCCAAATTCTAGGATCCACACTAAAAGATGTTGATGCACGAGAAGCAGTTTCTGTTTCATTTCTGTTCAAAAGGTTATGATAATTTGATTTGAGAGAATATTTTCCATTTTTCTCCTTCAACCACACAACACAATCAACCCTCGTATGTGGGAATTCTCTTTGTTGCCGCAATTTCCTCTTGACTTAACAAATGTTCTATGCCTTCTAACGTCCAACGTAGATATTCCCTATCTATCAATGTTTCAACCTTCAAGCCTTGTAGATGTTGGTCTATTGGTCTCTCTTGAAGTTTAAACCCTTGTAGTGAAGGAGTCCATTGTTGAGACCACACCTCAATACTATCACCTCTGCCAATTTGCCAAAATATGTCCTTTTCAATGTACTCTTGACCCCCACAAAATGCTCCGCCATACCCATAAAGCATGACCACCTTTCTTGGCTTTTAGGAAATTGGGATTAGGGAAATAAATGCTTTATTAAAAATTTAACCCAAAAAGCATCCAGGTTAGTTAACAATCTCTAGGCCTACTTTCCTAAGAGGGATTTATTGAAGAGATGAAGGTCTGAAACTCCAAGTCCTCCAATTAATTTAGTTTTATTTAAGAATGTCCAATTCTTCCAATGAATTTTATTCCCCTTTCCAAACTATCCCACCAATAATTAGCAATCATACATGCAACATCTTTACGCCCTTTTTTAGGAAAGTTGAATATACTCATAGTATATGGGTTTAATACGTATGCTACAACTTTAATCATTACCTCTTTTTCTCTCATGAACAATAACTTCCCTTTCCACCCCTTAAGTTTAGATGCAATCCCATCCTTTATTGATTTCAAAACCTTATATTTAGACCTACCCCAAAATGAAGGTTAGTCTATATCCTTTTTTGCTATATTAGAAGAATTGATGTTTAAACTCCTAAAACATGACTCTCTTAAATCATTAGAGGTGGAAGGACTAAAGAAAAGAGAGAATATTTTAAGATTAACTTTTTGCCTAATAGTAGAGCAATAAGAATGAAGGATTTGTTTTAGCTTCAAAATATTTGGCTTTGAAACTTTTAAAAAAAGTAATGCATCTTCTACAAACATCAAATGGGTCAACTCTAGAGAATGCCTGATAACTTTGATACCTTCAAAAACACCATTCTCCTTAACCTTATGAATTAATTTGGAAAGCAAGTAAGCCACAATAATGAAAAGATATGAGGAGAGGGGGTCTCATTGTTGTAATCCTCTAGTAAAATTGAAGCTATTTCTTAAGGCTACAAACAAGTCAAACTCAAGCAATTGAGCTCAGTTAATAAATGAGTCCAGTTGAAGTTCAAGCTTAAACTTGTTTATCTATACGAGTTGAACTTGAACTCCAATTTAGGCTCGAGCTATTATAAATATTATATATTATATGTTATTAAAATCTAAAGCTAGTATGTGTATAATACATATAAATATATAATATGTTATGAGATGTAATATAATATATAATCTAATTCTTATTTACTATTCATTCATCTATTTATTTATATATTTCTTCATTTTGTATACTTAAGACAATTATGTAAGCTTGATAAAAGGTTGCTTAAGCTTCACTAAGCTCAAGCTCGATTAATAAATAAGTCAAATTTAAGCTTAAAACAAAGTATGTTTATCTAAACGAGCTAAGCTTGACCTTAATTTTCAAGCTCGATAAAACTCAACTCAGTTCGACTTAACTCTTTTGCAGCTCTACTACTTATTATTTTTCCATTTATCAGGAGGTAAGATGAAACCGATTTCACATAGGCCATAATCCATAAAATCCATCTTCATGTGAAACCCATTTCATTCAATTCTACTTTTAAGGTATAATTATACCATCTCATATGTTTTAGCCTAAGATTATAAACAAAGCAAGTAAAGCTAAGCTTCTAAAGGCTCAAACTTGACTCATTTAATAATTATCGAGCTCAGGTTAACCTTTTAATTGAGCCTACGAGCTTAGCTCGTTTAGATAAAAGAGCTTTATCTTAAGCTGAAATTTAACTCATTTATTAATCGAGCTTAAGCTTAGCCGAGTTTAAAGCAAGCTTTTATCAAGCTTGCATGTGAGTTTAAGTATACAAAATGAAGAAATATAAAAATAAGTAGATTAGTAAATAGTAAACAAGAATTAGATTATATATTATATATTATCATATAACATATTATATATTTATATTATATAGATATTAGTATTTGGATTTCGATAAAAGCTTGCTTTTGTAATATATATAAAACTTGTAAATTTACTCACGAGTTTAAACGAGTTGGCTCATAAACCTAAGTGAGTAAGCTCGTGAGTGTAAACTAAGTTGAGCTTAAAACAAGCTTAGCTCAAGTAACTTAACTGATTTGTATCCTTATTTAGCTACATCTACTTTCAGGGCATATAAATCAAAATTTCCTTTATGTGAGTATTTAGAAAATGAAAATTTTCGTATGCTAAAATGACATTATCCTAAATAAACTACCTAAGATAAAAGCAGTTTTAAAACAATTTGGACTTTTAGAAAGGAAAAAGGTCTAAACAAAAGTTCTACAGCATTTTACTAATCTAATGACTTAGATATTCATGTCTAGGAAAACTACACCAAAAATGAGATACTATAAGGAATGCCATGTTAGTAAGGAAGGATTCATGAGGTATCCATGCAACTTACATTTGGTTCTGAGTTGTAGAATGTACGATCGACTCTTGTTATAGGGTAATTCAGCAACCTAAACATAGGTTATAGTATGTCTCAATTGATTATCTTCATATATAATGATCCCTTGGAAATGCATGAAGGAATCATATCTGATGATGTTTCTCTTGATTCTAAGACAAAGTTTATCGAGGAAAGACATTAACACATACTTAGAGCATTTGTCAAATAGTTGCAAGAATTATGAAGGGATGGTGTGAGAACATTTGATATGGTTGTTGTACGTGTAGCTTTGTTTTGAACAATTAATGATTTCTTGGCATATAATGATGTCCTTAGATAAACTACAAAAGGATATAATACCTGTCCTATATGTAACGTAAATGTTACTAGTGGGCATTCTTTACAAAAGTTACAAGCAGTTCCTCCATGGAGACACCAACAACACTATGACCTTAGCAAGCTTAATGGAATAGTAGAAAGTAGGTTAATACCAAGGCAATTCAATAATGAAGTGTAATTCAATTGTTATGATAACATAGTATTGAATATGACTTTAGATAATTGCAAAGGCAAAAGTCAAGTAACAATAGTAAAACTAGTGAAAGAAAAGTGTAATGTGATAAATTAGTGATAATGATCCTGAGTATTAGGGGGACACACAAAGGTAACGAGAATTTAAGATGTACTCTCTAAAAACCTAGGTTACATCTAACATCTCGTGGTAGTTAGATCGTAAAGCCTCTAGCCCCATCACACTTACCTATGATCTAGTGAAAGAAGTATACAACCTTATCAAGGATGTGAAATTAATCGATGATATGCATCAATTATCCCATCCTGTTTAGATAAATTCGAGGTAACTCTTAGAGGTTTGAAGAGTTATGACTATCATCAATTGTTGTAGAGAGTTCAACTAATGCTTTATGTAGGTTTCTAATTGATGAGATTTATGAAGTAATATATGAGTTGTTGTGCAGGAATTGACTGTGAAAAAGTTAGGGTTGATGCATTAAAGTCCATAGCAAAGAGTATGATCATGTCATTACGTAAGCCTGAGATGGTTTTTCTTCCAACTTTTTTTGATATTATGGTCCATCTATTTATGCACCTCCCAATGGAAGAATGCTATGTAGTTGGGTATAGTACTAATGAATGTATTTAGTAAAAGACACTTTGATGTACTTAAAGAAGAAATCAAGATAAAAGAAAGCTCGGAGAGATCTATTATTGAGTTGTATGTTGAATAATAAAACATTATGTTTTTCTAAATATAATTTGAGAATATGAAAAATCCAGCACTAATGTTTGCTTGATGTAATTCATAGACATTAAGTTAGGACTAGCTACCTTACAATTGAATTATTCATGTTTCCTTAGTTTTTTTCAATGAAAATGGAAGCATTATAACCTTGATCCATTAGATACAAAAAGACCGATATTGTTATTATTATTATAATGATTTATTAATAAAAATATGTAAAAGAAAAAGGAAAAAAGCAAGGTAGGAAGAGAAGAAAAACATAAATAAATCGTAAAGCATAAGATTAAGAAGGCCAGTAGAAACACGAAGGTGTTTGAAGAAAAATGAACCATCTTACATTAGATCATGCCCTCTACTCGTAGGCATTTATATGTTAGTGAAAGTCATAATGCAATCAATCTATGATTTTGTTTCTTGTTGTAATAAAAATGGTAAAAATAAAATGATCCATCCCTTAGGTATCCACTTCATTTACTTATATATACATGTGATTACTCTAATAAGGTACTAAGAAGTAGAACTAGTATACCATCCCTAAGATAAGAATAAGACTTTTTAAAATTTCATTTTGAACATAGTAAAAACAATCAATAATATCTCAAGTCCATGAGGAATCATTTGTATACATAATCAAAATGCACTTACAAGGTACTTGATCTATAATATGGATTCCCATACCATTCATCTTTAAAGGGTATTACCACCTATCATATAGGATTTGAAACATAGTTTATACTTGTACTTAGGCTACTAGGCATAAAATCTCACTTAACTACCCTTGTTTAGAATTTCAAAAGCAACTAGATTCCCTTGAATTTGTTTTACATTGCATAAACGGAGATTTACATATAAGCCTTACACCTATACATAGGTACATAAGTAACACAACACATTGGTCTACATACATATACAAGCTGAGGACAGTATTAAAACATTTTAAAGCTAAGCAAGTACTCTCAAAATATCCCTATCTCCCATTCATGGTATTCACGCTTCTATATTTGCACATGAGGTCAATAAACATCGACCTTCAGCTCTTCATAGAGCAAAATGAGTACTAAGGGATAAAATTAACCAGAAAAACAAATAACGCATATCAAATCACAAATCCACATTAGACAACAAGTAATACCAAACAATTAGAGTTTTGTAATGCATATGATGTACCAATAACCCTCACCTAGCCACTCAAATGACAAGATTCCATTCTTCACTTTCAATGCCATCCTACTAATACCTTAGCTTATTCATTGAGCTTGCTCCTTAGCTCTAACATTTACTTTTATAAGCTAAATATTATAAATCAATGAGTTAATACTTGTTTTTCCTTGCCATTCACTTGTCAAAAACAAATATCAAGAGCCAATCCTAATTAGACTAATCTAAGAATTGGTTTCAAATCGTCAATAGGCCTAGTAGGTCAAAGAGTCGGCTCGAGCCCTCTATTGGTGGGCTTAAACTGTGTGGTGAATTATCAGGCTTTAAGGGCCTTAGTGGTTTAATGATGAAAGGCCACAAGTTTGGTAGGCTCATGAACTAACGAGCTGAACCGCCGGTAGTTTAGGTAAGTAAATTGAAAAACAATAACCTTTTTTCCTACAAAAATTAAATAGATAATTACTTAAATTTGGCATTTTTTTTGCCTAATTTAAAATTAACCTACACATTAAAGGTTAATGGATATGTAGCACCTTTTGGGCAACCTTAAAAATAACAAAAAAATAACTTTTTTTTTTCCTTACTATCGTTAATATCTTTATTTATAAACTAATTCTTTTATGTTATTATGACGTTATAATTTGCTTTCTTGTTTGGTCAATGTGCATGTATTTCGATAAATCAAAATTTGTAATTTACAATTTCATTTACATTGTAATTTTGTTTTCCATTTGGATAAGAAATTCGAAAAAGTAAATTTTGTAATTTACAATTTTAGCGATGGTGAAATTTTTTGTAATGTATTTTAATCTTGTAATTTCAAGTTGGATGCTTGGACCAACTGAATTTTTCGCAGACTTAAAAAAAGAATCATATAGAAAATCAAATTTCTTGTTCATGGGAGAAGGGAGTAAGTTAGCAAATATAAAGTGAAAAAGGAAAATTTAAAAAAAAAATTACGGTTCAAGGTCTTGTTGGTTCATGTGAATCAACCCGGGATCTTACCCTCGATGGGTTGGTCTCAATTCAAGCATTCGGTGGCTCGTAAACCAGTGGTTCTGAGCTAATTTCAGGTCGATTTAGCTTAGTAAATAGGCCTAATTTGCTAGAGGAATAAAGAATGAGAGAGAAAGAGTTAGACATATGAAAAAGGAGTGATGTGATTTGTAAAATGGTGGTAGGGGGAGGGAGTTAGTTGAAACGCAAGGGCGAGAAAGAGAGAATAATAAATGATGTGTCTGCTAATGGAAGAGAGAAAAGTATTACTCTTTATCCATATTATATTTAATATAGGATGTATATTCAAATCCTAAATAGTATTACCCATTTATTAATAGATTAAAATTTTGGTACCACACATATCATGGAGTATAAAACAAAACAATAGATTAGTACTTTAATATACTATATATCTCTAAGACTATCCTCATTAACAATTTTATATTACATTTGAATATTACTGAACCCACTAGTTGGGAATTCGGATTCACGAAATCATTACTATCAATGAATTATCCATTATGCTCAGTGGTAGAGAAATGTTAGTAGTATATCCTTACTAACGGTCTTATATCATATATTCGACTATTATTGAACCAAAAACTATACCTAGTTAAGAATCTAGGTTTCCAAAATCCTTACTATTGAGTAAATATCCGTTATATTCGATGGTAGAGAAAGTTAGTAGTATATGGTCTAGTACACATAAATTAATATTTTCTTCAGGCGTATGCATAGCCAAATTGAAAGGCCTACTTATAAGGATCTTTGTGAATAATAAATAATCTCAAAGTTTGATAATAGTAATAGGATTTAAAGGAATTCACATGTATGAATTACCTTATAACAAGCAATACTTGATTATAAAGTAAATTTATCACACGTTATTCACCATCGATATTTGTTTTGTTAAGCCAACTATAACCATATTCTGAATTTCGTAAAATACCTCTAGATTCGTAGTACTCAAAGGGAGGTGTATCTTCGAATCATTATTCTATACGGCCAGGGATTGAGGTGGCAATCCACAAAATATTTAGGAGATGGTATTCTCATTGATTATTTAATATAATCCATTAGTATAATTCTTATATACATGAATTTATTGGTTTGGTAAGATCGCCATGTAATCAGTATGCGTAGTTTTTGAAGATGGCCTGACCTTATAGTTCTTTCCAGGTACATATAATATATAATTATATATTACATACTTAAAATACAACTAAACACTGTAATAGTTATTTTATAAGGAATAAGACGGTAGTAATAGTACTATTACAGTGAAATGAATAGGAAAACAATGTTTTAAGTTTTTCCTTTAATGAACAATAGAACATGTACATATTCACCTATAATTCTGTGATACTTTTGCACATCTTCGATGCTACGTGTATATATATTTTTGGTCACTCACTACATATATAAACTATTAACTTTTTTGGTCTCATAACATATATACATACACATATATATATTTTTATAATTACTAGTAGACACGAACCCGTGGTATATATATATATATATATACGCGCGCGTACGTAGGTGAATAAAAATTAAATGAAAAGTACAACAAAATTTAAAATATAACATCATAATTACCGAATCAAACAAATGGGTTTGAGTGTTCGGATAAGCCTATGTGCCACGTTGCTTGTCTGGATGAGGAGGATAGATGCCTTGCCACAGTTTTATTAATAATACTATCCTTTATATTTTACGGGCCCCAAGAATAATAAATAAAAAACTAAAGTTATTATGGGTGATATGTCGATATAGATATGCGTTAATAGAAAACGTAGGGAAATGTAGACTAAAACTCTCAAAGTTTTTTTTTTTAAATATAATTACGATAACGAATGTTATAGGGTTCTAAAGAATTACTGAAACATGTCCAAAAATGTTATTCACCGAAAAAAATAGGGGTCCAAAACGTTATTAAAAAGGCAATCCTTTATGTTGTTATGGTGTTTTGGCACACTGAGTACCATAATCCACCTTCCTATTCCTACCCCCAAGCTTTAATAATAACGAAAAGATGTAGAAAGGTCTAGAATAGAGGCATGTGACTGAGAGAATAATTCGAGTGGTGAGGTGTCCCAGAGTTATTAGCTCTTTTATTTATTTATTCTTTTTAGTTGCATTGTAGAACTATTTTTATACATGGGAAATTATGGATATCCATTTAATAGGCAACTAATAATTGATAGCATTCATGTTGAGTAATTACCCTATTACTCAAACTTTAGGTTAATTTCATGAAAAATTTCAAACTATTTAACTTTACAGTAAAAGGTATTTCATATTTTCTTTTTTGTTGATACTTGATTTTCACTCGATCTAAGGTCTAGTTTCGACTAAGGCCTACCAACGCTGGACATGATTGTTCCTCCTGGTCAAGCTCCTTGTTTCCTTCAGCCTTGAGAAAAGAACACAAGGAACTATCCTTCCAAGGACTCGAGTGAGCACCACGGTGAGCACAAGGCCAAAGTCCTCCCCCTTATGCACAAGGACCATTGTGGCAACCAACGAAGCTCGGAACAATATGAGCTCTCCACCCTCTTGCTCAGCCTAAGCAAGCAGAGATGCCATTGACCATATAAGCCCCCGGACATCTAGCTCACCTTAGATGAGACACTCGACCCACCAAGTGTAAATCTTCCATCCTTTTGCTCGAGATTCCGTTTATTAATTGTCATCTAATATCTATAGTACAGTTGATCCTCCCGACATTCTCTGAAGATGACAGACCTGCTGTCTGGAGATATAACTGCTAGCATGGTCATGGCTAACAAACTTCTAAAGCCACCATGTTAGCCCCACAACGCGTGTCCTCCCTTCTTACTATCGGTATGGATAAACCTCAAGTTAATACTTGTCCAGGTAGTCGTACTTCTCCTCATTATAAATAGAGAAAGGAAGCCAACAAAGGGGGATCGGATCCTAATTCTCCATTGGAGGTTAAGTGCTCTCCATACCACACCTAAATACACATACATACCATAGGCGAGCACTCTCCGATTGGGCCTTGAGTGCTCATCCACCTTAGTTTCCCAATTCTGACTTATCGTCCTCTTTGCTGACTTAAGCGTTGGAGGACCCTTGTGGTACTACCTATAGTAATAGAAATCAAGCTATTGAACCCTTAACCTGAGCTCAAGCCCAAAGACTAGAGAGCATAATAAGGCGAGTTCTTTCTTTACAACCCATAATTAAAGAGTCCGAGTTATTGTAGTCTGTTGAACTGATTCCCTACTCGAATTGAATCCTCTTGTACTTATTGATAGTCTCCAACTACTGACTAAAGGTATACTTGGACAACAATTCAGACCATCTGACCATCTACCCAATCAACCTAAATCTGAGTTATATTAAGTACGTCTGAGCTAAACTCACCTTGGAAGAGTTACCTGCTTAACTCGATAATATCAGACTTTTAGCTTTGATTAGCATCAATATTTGGCAATAGCTAAGTTAGTCGTATAGTTTGTCTGTTTCGCAAGTTATATGACCACTAATCTTCCGCCACGTATTCGGGTACCCTAAATGATAGAATCTTCTGTATAGAATGCCTACTTTTGTTGATTTTTCATTTATACCTTTCGAACACTCCTTATATCATACTCATTTTGGACATTACCCTTTTTAGTCTTTTCCATTTGTAGCAGTTGCTCTAATATTTCGAGTATAAATACCCATTAGAAAGGTAATCGCAACGTAATCACCAGATATCATCAAAATGTGGAATATATTTCATTTTTGTAGGCATTTTCTTTGCTTACTTGATTCACTATAATGAGTACTCTCACTAAGTTAGCTCATGCGTCATATTGAGTTCGCTTTAGTAAGTCTTCGACTGTTCTTTAGTACATGATATCCTCGGAGTTGATCATGGTTTTCTCTTGTTTATTTCGTTGTTCTTGTTCATTGCCATCATCATTCTTCAAGCTTTCAACAAGCTTGAACTCACCCCTTACGATTGGCTTTATCTGTTCTTAAGCTTTTTTCTTCTTCTTCTTCTCTTTCCTTCCCTCTCTCTCTCTAATTTAGTAGCACTACCATTGCCCAAACACCACATACGACTAGATCCAATGTTATAGACCACATACCTATGACCAGATCACCTACCTACATTACTCAATTTCTTCTTCTATCTATATCCTAATTGTTTTCTCTCTCTCTCTCTCTAAGCTTTCTTTTTCTCTCTCACCTCAATTTATTCTCCTTTAATGCACCATATCAAGCTTTGAATCTACTAAAGGAGGGATGCTCACAATAGAAGGGCGATTGTGCAAGTAGTGTTCAGATCTGGTGGCCTCTTGTGTAAGTATTACGTGGGTGGCTAGTTGAATAATGGTACGGGTATGTACAGATTTGGTTATGGTGGTGGTGTTGGTTACCACAGTTTGGTCTTTTGGTGGCAATGAGTAAGTGTAATGGTAGTAATGGGTAGGCTAGTGTGGTTATATATTGTGTTGAGAACAGTTTATGGAGAGGAAGGGCCGAGATGTGTCTCTTTTTCCTAAACTAGGATTCATGAATCCAAGTTAAGAATCCTAATTCAACAAAATAGAGAATTGGAATTTCTCATGTAATTCTTATTATGAGGTCAAAAACTATGAGGAGTAAGGGGAGAATGGAATAGCCATTTCTCCCAAGTGAACACGCTTTTAAAGAGTTACTTCTTCGAAACAATAGATAAATAGATTATTAGTCTATTTATTTTAATAATATCCTTCATTGAGAGTATGATGCATAAAAATAATGAGACTGTATAGGGGACTATACGGTCTCATTGCTTTTATGTGTTACACCCTTAAGATAGTGCATTGCTAAAAAGAACTAGACTAATAACTACTTTTTTGCCTACCTTTTCAAGTAAGATGCATAACTATTGGTTCACAAGAGGTCAACGTAATTTTTTCATTTCTTTATTGTGTGTAAATTGAGAAAAATCCTAATTTTTGTTACAAGTATTCGCAATCACCTTACTATTGGTAATCTAATAAATAAATCTTTGAAAAATAAAGAAAAATAAACTTTTATTTTGGGCCACATTGTCCAAAGTTTGTAATATAACTTAGCAATTGTAATATATCTCACTAGTTAAAGAGCCTAGCAATATACGAATTAAAATTTGAATAATTGTTATAATTTTTTAAAACAATCAAAATAAATACAATTTTAATAAACGAATATGAAAATTCAAAATATGAACATTATAATGATATGTTATTTTGAAAAAGGAAAACCATTATATTGTTATGAAGAAATAGACCTATAAAGTTTTTTTGCTTGTAGAATTAGCTATTGTCTATTATATGTTGAATTGAACTAAAAGAATTATAATATATTGATCTCATAAAAAATTTATAAAAATAATACTATTTCATATGAAGTATGGTAAAGAGGTAAAATAATGAAAAGAAGAAAAAAACTTCCGAAATTGTCTTTAATCGATTTGCTCTCATTCATTGTCACTTCAATTATTTGCTATTAGTGTAGCCAAGTTCATCATTAGAGATTAACTACGGTAAATTAAGAAATAAAACTGAGTAATGTTGAGGAATAAAATCAAGGTAAAGAAGTGATGAAAAATAAACAAATAAAATAAAGATTAAGCATGCTATTAAGATCATGGATTGAAGCTATTTGCTATCATTCCAGTGTAATGCTTTCTCCATGTCTTAAAGAAAACAAATAAAGGAAGAAAGGGAAAACAATCCAATACTCTTCAACGTTAAGTTCACAAAAGAATTAAGAGAACAAGGCAAGTATCCACATAATAGATAATAACAAATTAAGAAAAATAAATGAACTTTGTGGCTTTGTTTTGACTTGATCAAGTAAATGGAGATAAACCTTGTTGTGATCACTTTGCAATTGAATATATAATACGCTAGTTCCAAGCTACTCTCTTAAATATAGATATAAAGGACCACAATCAATTTAGAAGCAAACTTAGAAGTTAAGGTTGGGAATAAAGAACTAATTTGTTAATGTTTTGATTAATAACTCAACTAATGGGTTCTAATAGGAATTCAACTACTAGGCCTTTAACCTATAGTTGAGCCCGAGGGCTAGAGGGATTAGCGAAGCGAATCCTCTTCCTCTAACTGACTCTTGCTGAAGCTGAGTTTCTCCTTGTTGCCAATAAACTCTATACGGTGAGCTGTATAATTACCTATAATTCAGGAGTTTTATGCCGAATTGAAGAATGTTGAGAGAATAACCAAGACTTCGTGCTTTGCTTACTCATGTCCAAGCCAATCACTTACTCGGCATCACTCTTATCGAGAGGCCGAAGGAGCTACCCTAGACTAATTCTTAATCACCTTTGCTTGGACAACCAATCTACTTGTACTCTTTTGTCTACATCCTCCAATGGCCTGACCAATGCATATCTGTCACGTGTATAGGACCACGTATAGAATCCATTATACTAATTATTGTTTTTCTTAAATATTCATTTTTACCCCTTTATTTTTTTTATATATTACTTTTTTGGGACAATACCCTTTTGTCTTTTCACTTTTAGGTAAGTTGCTCTAACTTATCGAGTATAAATACTGCTTATACTTACAGCCACAATAAGCAGAATTATCATTAATACATTGAATATCCTTCCTCTCCTAAACACTATTTGTTTATTCTCACTTCACTCTTATCTTAACCCTTGAACAAGGTTAAGTGGTGAGTAATCTCATCGGACCATCTCATGCGTTATATCGAGCTATGTGTAAGTCTTAAGAAGTTTCACTGATGTGTCATATCCTTTAGAGTTATTTGTAGGTTTTACTTACCTTTCATTTTCATCTTCTGTTCATTTACGTACTTTCCCATCACCTCTTTTCAAGTTTTTAGCAAGCTTTAACCCATCCCTACTACCGGTCTTGTATGTTCTTAGTCACGGTATACATCATCTGGTGCATTATATCCTTTAAAACTGTGTGTGGGTTTTACTTACCTTTCATTTTCATCTTCCGTTCATTCACGCGTTTTTCCCATCACCCCTTTTCAAGCTTTTGGCAAGTTTAAACTCATCTTTACGACCAACCTTGTTTGTTCTTAGTCATGATACGTATTAGGTTCTAATATGTAAAATGATGTTAGAGATAGATTAGTTAAATTATAAAATTAATTTTGGTAAAGGAATGTATAATTATGGAATCTTGTATATACTAGTATGCATGTTAGATATAGATGTATATGCACATGAATAGCATGTTATTTAAATTAATTGAAAGGAATATATGCACAAAGTAGGAAATAGGCAAAATTTATTATTTATAGGTAATGAAATAATGATAGAAGAATGTTGGTTATGAGTATATACCATGTAGAATAGGTATAAGCAAGTATGATTCATTAATTATTAGCAAAATATGTCAATCGTACCCATAAACTACAACAACAACAACTATTACTACTATTACTATTACTAACAATAATAATAATAATAATAATACTATTAAGAAGAAGAAGAAGAAGAAGAAGAATCAAATGGAATAAGGCAAAGGAAATAGGCAATTCCTGTGAAGTAAGTAGAGTCAATGTGAGATCCTTAAGTTTAGCCTTACATTAAGATTAGAGAGAGAGAACATCATATAAACACTTAATTCTTCTTAGTTGGCAGTAAGATTCGATTTATATAATGAATAGGATTTAGGCTTTGTGTTAGAGTGACGAGCCTCAAAAGAAATTACGATAAGGGATGCTAAGGTATTGTCTAACATGGCTGTTCTAATGTTTAAGCTAGTAAGGTTATATATAGAGAGTGCTAGATTGCAAGAAGGCTCAAATAGAGTATGAGTACGTAAAGAGTATAAGTAGTTTACCGTTTGGTTACTTGTTGATATTTATAGAGGAAGGCCGTCGAGAATTAGGAAAGTATGAGTAGCATCTTGGCACATCTACATGACCTGGGTAATGGGAGTATAGAGTTCAATGTGCTTCGAATTTGTAGAGTCATGGCAGTTGACTAAGTCTCCAAGTCTTATCTTCTTATCTAATAACTGTTATGAGGCTTGGTGGCTGGGTAAGTTGTTTGGAGAGCTTAGGCCAAGGTTGGTTATGAAAATGATAAGGCCGAATGTTAGCAAATCAGGCTAAGCCATGTGCCTAGTAAGGCTGCTCAAAGTCTAAACAGGTTGGTGTGGGCCTAAGGGACCTATGCCTAAAATGTCCTATCAACATTTGCACCGCCTTCCCCCCCTCCCACTGTACTAATCTCATTGCCGACGAGGTGGTAAGGAAAGAGAATAGGTGGATGGGTTCCTTTGGCGCATGGTTGAGTTGGGTTTGAAGCGCTCAACTTGCTGGCTTGGCAATCTTAAGTGTTAAGGAAACGTTTCAACATCTATAAGGAAGAAGCCGATGTGATGTGGCTGGAGTCTAATATGGGAAAAACACCCGTAGGATGATTTGAGTTGACTACATCTTAGGCTAAGCTAAGTACTTAAAGGGTTAGGTGCCAAGGTGAAGAGTGCTGAGCAAAGGAGGTGGTCTCAAGGTGATATGGACCTATGGATGAACATACAAGCTCAATATCATGCATAATCAAAGGGGAGGGGTCTAAGTTGCAAGATAACCTGAAAAGTAAATGATAGTTGAGGGAAAGCAGGGGTTCTCATACACTGACGATGGATATGACACACCAACACCTCACACAAGCTTAGGTTACACTTGATATGATGTACAAATGTGGCCGGAGGTCACTCACCACTAGTCCACGCTTGAATGGGCTAGATAAGAGTAGCTTAAGAGTAAGGAAGAGGACACTTAGCTCAAAAGAAGATAGAAAATTTGGTGTATTCTTCTATATATATTCTCTTTATGGCTGTTATATTTTATGACTATTTATAGTATCCTGTAAGGGCAAGTTCTATGTTAGAAATAATTACAAAAATGAATTTCTATTTGCTAAATAAAAAGGAAAATACTCTATAAGAAAACATGAAATCATATGCAGCGAACATCATCTGTTAGAAAAGACAGTACGGTTATTAGAAAGGACAGCACGTATATATTTTTACTTTACAATTCTAACAGTATTATGATTTGAGCAAGGTTGAGCTTCTGTTTAGGTTTGTTTGGCATAAGAAGTTTGGTACCTTGACTATCGGGGCTAGATTGAGGTTAGCTCAAGGATGACTCACTTTGGGTTTGGTCTTGAATGGTTGGCTCCTGACAGTTATCAGCTCAACCTCGGTAATATGGAGATTGCTATATTCGGATTTGGCATTGGGATTAGTGCACAGTGGAGGTTTCGGCTCGGCATGTTAGTTAGTCACCTTGGCAACACCTTAGATAACATAGAGAGCGAAGTAGCTCAGCAGATTGGACTGGGGCAAGCACTGCTCCTCAACGCTTAACTCACCTTGGACAGCTCAGTGGACCACTTAAGAGAGGCTTCAGGCTCGGGTGCATGTAATCAGTCCTTGATCCCTATCATCCTCTCCGGGTTGTTTAAGATTTGGGATCAAATCTAGTTCAAGTCCAGTTTGCTCGTCTTTGAGAGTATAAGGTTAAAGGTCCACAATGTTGAAAGAGTCTGAAACTCCATATCCTTCGAGTAATTCAATCTTATAGGCATTATGATTGATCTTTTCAAGCACTTTGAAAGGTCCGTCGGCTCTAAGAGACAACTTGCTCTTCCTTAAGTTTAAGAATCGTTCCTTGCCTAGGTGTATCCAGACCAAATCACTTGGTCGAAATTCTCTCTTCCTCTGTCCTCGGCTTCACTTCTCAAGCTTAATATTAGTTCAACTCAGTTGCTCTACAACCATCTGGTGCATAGCTTTAATGGCCTCAACTCTTTCGACTGCTAGCTAGTCATCATCAAGCATCAGTTGGGGTGCTTAGTCCAATAGCAGCTTGGGGTTGAACCTATAGGCAACCTCGAATAGGGACATGCTTGTTACACTATGGGCAGTCTTGTTGTATGGAAACTCAATAATTGGTACACATAGATCATAATCGGCCGTGTTTCGTCCGACAACAACTTGCAGCAAAGTTCCCAAGGTTCTATTAACAACTTCGGGCTGTCCATCGGTCTGTAGGTAACAGGATGTGCTGTATAGCAACTTGGTTCTCATTCACCTCCATAATGTCCTCCCAAAGTAGTTCATGAACTTGGGGTCTCGATTCGACACAATGGTCCTGAGAATTCCATGCAACTTTATTACTTCTTGTAAGAAAAGAAAAGAGATAGCTGAAGCGTCGTTAGTTTTGGAACAAGGTACGAAATGTGCCATCTTGCTAAATTAATCGACAACTACCGTAATAGAGTCCTTCCCTCGAGACGTCCTTGGCAATCCTAACATGAAGTCCATTCTTAGCCCAAACCATGGTTTAGTCGAGATCGGTAAGGGTTGGTTGTGTCCTTGCTTGGCCTAACTCTTCACTTTTCAATAGGTCGTACACTGTTCCAGCATGGAGTGGACATCTCTCTTCATCCTTAGCCAAAAGAATTTGGAGGATAATACCTCATAAGTTTGGCGCTGGCCAAAGTATCTTGTCAATCCCCCTCCATGTGCCTCGCAGACTAACAGTTCTCATGTAGAACAAGTCAAGATACATAGCCTTCTCTTCCTGAATAAGCATTTGTCCTCCTTGTGATAGTCATCTAATATCCATCCTTCCTTACAACGAGTATAGATAGGACTAAAGTGTGGGTCCTCAGCATACAAATTCTTAATGGTTGAAAAACCAAGTAACCTCGTTTGCAGCTTGGTCAGGAAGGTATGTTGTCTTGATAGGGCGTCGACTACTATGCTCTTGTATTTTATGACATAAAAAAAAAAAAACCCTCCATGAACTCAACCCACTAGGTTTGTCTGCGGGAGAACTTCAATTAGCTCTTTAGATATCTCAAGGATCCATAATCGGTGTAGATCACAAACTCCTTGAGCAGCAAATAGTATTACCACATCGTTAGGGCTCAGATTAAGGAGTAGAACTCCTTGTCGTAGACGGAATAGTTAAGTGTGACTCTTCAAAGTTTTTTGCTAAAGTAAGCAATAGGTCGGCCTTCTTGCATCAGTACAGTACCTATGCCTAGTTTGGACGCATCATACTTTACTTCGAATACCTTGTCGAAGCTCGGTAGAGCTAAGATGGAGGTTGTAGTTAGCTTTTCCTTTACATCCTCAAAACTCCTACTCTCTTTCTCACCCCATCTAAATTTAACATTCTTCTTTGTAAGTTCGGTGAGTGAGGCCACAATCGCACTAAAGTTCTTGATGAATCAGTGATAAAACGACGCTAGGCCGTGGAAACTTCTCACATTGGCAAACTACGTTGGCTCGAGCTATTTTATGGTTGCTCGTATCTTCTCTTCGTTAACTTGGATGCCACCTCCACTCACAACAAAACCCAAGAAGATCACCTCGGAATGGCAAAAATCGCACTTCTTTAGATTGGCGTAGAGCTATTTAGCTCGGAGTTTTATAAGCACTTATTTAAGATGCTCTCGGTGAGTCTCTAAGTCGGGACTTTATACTAGATTGTCATCAAAATAAACCATGACAAACCTTCCTAGTAATTCACGGAGCACATGATTCATATGTCACATGAATGTGGTCGGCGCATTGAACAGCCCAAATGGCATTACAAGCCATTTATATAAGCCATGTCATATTTTGAATACAGTCTTCCACTCATTGCCTTCACACATTCGAATCTGATGGTACCTAGCCTTAAGGTTGATCTTGGATAACACTCTTGCTCCGCTTAATTCATCTAACATGTCATTAAGCCTAGGTATGGGATACCTATACTTAGTGGTGATTCGATTGATCGCTCAGCTATCTACACACATTCTCTAAGAACCATCCTTCTTCAACACTAATAAGGCCGATACAGTGCAAGGGCTTAAGGACTCGCACACATACCCCTTCTTCACTAACTCATCTACTTATCTCTACAGCTCGGTGACCTGTTCAGGATTTAGCCTATAGGCAGGCTTGTTTGGTAGCACGGCTCCTAGCTATAAGGCAATCGCATGCTCGATGCCACGGTTTGGGGGCAAACCGTTCGATAGCTCTTTTGGAAACAGGTCGGCAAATTCCTCCAACAAGGTTTTTACCTCGGTCAGCAACTCTTCTTCCCCAAGTCTCATCTCTAGAAGCCTCCTAACAAGCAGATAAGTCAGTCCCTCCAACTCCATTTCTCTTTTCAATTCGATTCAGGTCAATACTAAAGCCTCCTTCTTCAAGGTTCGGCTAAGCTAGGACTACATGACCTTTACCTACTTGGTAGTCATGGGACTTAATTTCAACATTCTCCCTTCATGCTCTACAAAACATGTGTTCCTCCTATTATCATATATAATTGCTCGGTCAAACATCCATGGTCGTCCAAGTAGAAGGTAAGAACCATTCATGGGCAGCATATCACAAAGTACTTCATCTTGATACTTACCAATACAGATCGGTACAGACACCTATTTGTTCACTTGTAGGGCTCCCCTTTTACTAAGCCAATGAAGCTTGTAAAGTTTTGGGTAGGGCATGGTAGGCAATTTCAGCTATTAGACCATAAATGCAAATGCCACATTGGTGCAACTCCCACTATCAACAATCAGCGCGCATAGTGATTCATTCACCTTGCACCTAATATGGAATAGATTTTCTCTCTATTTGTCTCAGGTACAAGACTGACACTCATTTTCCTCATCAACACTAAAGCAGTTGGCATGAAGTTGTTTTCCTTACTGTAGATAACTTCTTCCTTGGATAGCTCAATCTATCCATCCTCCTTCATCTCCTCTACTTCTTCATCAATACTATTGGCTTCAACGGTTGGCGCCTCGCCTCTGATCACCATTGTTCGCCTATTCAAACACTGAGCACCTATGTGTTCAAATCCTTGACATTTGAAACACTTGATCTCACTCATCTTTTTCCCTAAACTCTAGCCTTTCTCAAGCTTTCTCGAGGGTTCTTTCTCCTCAGCTTGGGTGGTCGAAACGGTTCGAGTCTCAACAACCTTGATGGGAATCAAGCTATGAGACCCTTAACCTGCAACCAAGCCTGAGGACTAGAGGGGCTAGCACGATGAATCCTTATGTTCCAACCAACCCTTGCCAAGGCTGAGGTTGAGTACTTATTTGTCGAGTTACCTCTATTGTCATGCCATATGACTGCCGTTTGTTCTGTTGCATGTTAAGTTAACGATTACTCTCTATTACTAAGCCGTTCAATTACTCGACATCATCCTTGCCGAGAAGCCAAGAGAGTGAATCCAGACTGATTAAGCCATCCTTACTTAAATAAGCCCATCTGTCATACTTTTTTGTCCACATATCCTAACGACCTTACCAATGCCACATCGCCACATATACGGTATCACATGTAGAATTTATAGCACCAATAATTATTTTCCTTGTATATTCATTTTTTCCCCTTTGTAACATGTACATTACCCTTTTAGGAAATGCCTTTTTTATCTTTTCCCTTTTAGGTAAGTTGCCATAGTTTGTGGGTATAAATACCCCTATACTTGCAGTTGTTAGATGATCAGATTACCTTCAATACACTTGAGTACTTTCTTCTTTGCGTAAACATTGCTTGTTTATTCTCAGCATCACTCTTATCATTTTCCTTAAGCAAGGTTAGGTGGTAAGTAACCTCACCGGATCAATTTATGCGTCATATCGAATTGTGCCGTAAGTCTTCAGAAGTTCCTTTAGTGCGTCATATCCTCTGGAACTGTTCGTGGGTTTTTGCTTACTACTCCATTTATCTTTGTCACTCTTTTTGTACCTTTCCTCATTAGCCTTTTTTTTTTCGAGGTTTCTACAAGCTTAGACCCATCCAGCAATCGACCTTATCTATTCTTGGTCATGGTTTGCATCATCTTGGTATCGGAGTAAAGGTTTTGTTTAACTAAAATTTGTTCTTCTTGAATTTCTATTGTGCTCTATTTCACCTGTGTGAAACAGAGTTAGTTATTGAGTTCATTTGTTTACTGTGTTATTAGCTATCCACTTCCTGAAGTGTTTATTTAAATTCTGAATCTATGAGAAAACAATGATAGACCTAAATATGAATGTTAGTATTGGTGATGATAGTGGAGTTATTTACTATGGGTGCCAATCTTAGGGAACTCTTAAAAGTACTGATGAGAGACTCAATGAGGTAGTTAACCTCTTGGTAAATCTGACTCGAGCTGTTCATGCACTATCTTGCTAACCCATTGGGGCCACTTAAAACACTCCATAAGTTGCTCAACTTGTAAGAGGTTAGAACCTAGCTCAACCATTTTGAGGTAGAGGAGTTGGTGGACGAGTAAGGCGAAGGATAGACATAAGAAAGCTTGATGAGGAGGAAGAAGAGTATTTTGAAGAGGAGTATCTACGATTCCTTCGAGCATCCGACCATGTATAGCTTTGGATTCCGAGTTTTAATAGATTTGGGAATACTGATGAATATCTGGATTGGGAAGAAAAGGTGGAGCGTGTATTTGATTATTACCAGTATAAGGATTATGAGAAAGCGAGGACTGTTGTTGTTGAATTTTCCAGATATGCTGCCATGTGGTAGAAGAACTTTCAGGCAATGAGAAGGAGAAGGGGTATCGAGAGATTAATACTTAGCCTAAGATGAAGAGAGTGCTTAGAAATAGATTTATGCCAGAAACATATCTCTAAGATACTTTCACTCGACTTCAAGAGCTGAGACAAATAGGCCGAACTATTGATGAGTATGTTTAGGAATTCCAAATGCTTATGATACGATGTGAAGTGGAGGAATCACCAGTCTGAACAGTCTCAAGATTTGTTAGTGGGTTAAGAGGAGATATCTGAGACATTGTGGAACTCCAATGATTTGACACGATAGATGAAGCTGTTAGGATTGCGTAACGTATAGAGAAGCAAAGAAGAAGCCGAGCAACGACCCAAATGCTAACTAGTTGACTAGGATAGGCAAGTAATCGGACTTTGCCGAGTGCAGAGCCAAGCAAAAGGGTTGATGTTAGAGTCGAGCAGAAAAGTCAACCTAAAGATGTAGTGTCGACCTGAACGTATGAGAAGGGACAAGGGTCTAGCAAGAAGACCAACCAGATCAAATGCCTCAAGTGCCAGGGGTTCGAATATATGGCAGCTTAGTACCTAAACCAAAGGACGATGGTCATCAAGGAAGACATCTCGAAGTTAGACGTAAAGAGTACGATTAAGGAACTCGAGGAGGAGGAGGTTCTTGCTGAGAAGGAGAATGCTAAGAAAGAGTTTATTGAGGAAGATGTATATGCCGAGGACTTGGACTAGCTGCTCATGGTTGTCCGATGCATTATGAGCATGGAACCCTCACGAAAGGAGAAGTAGAGAGAGAACTTATTTCATATCACCTGCAAGGTGAATGAACAGACATGCATCTTCATCATGGACAATGGAAGCTACACCAATGTGGCGTTAGCCCACCTAGTCTCAAAACTGAGGTTGCCGACTGTTGTATACCCGAAGCCGTATAAGTTGCACTGGTTGAGTGAGAAGGGAGCATTACATGCCATTCGGCAAATAATGCTATCAATCATTATCGGCAATTACTCTGACTAGATTCTCTACGACATACTACCTATGTGCGATTCCTACGTGTTGTTAGGAAGACCGTAGCTATTTGATAGGAGAGTCATCATAACAGTTACAGGAATACCTATATACTCAAGAGGGATGATCGGAAGATCACATTAAATTCGATGCCACCGAGAGAAGTTCATAAGTTATAAATGAAACTTACTTGTGGATTGAAGAAGACTTTGGTGATGAGTAGAGCTGAGGTTCGAGAGGCCATTAATGCCAATGAGTCGATCCTACTATTGGTTAGGTGACTACTGGAAATAAAGGAGTGGGACAATTTACTCCAGTTGGTAAGGGAACTGTTGGATGAATATGCCGACCTATTCCTAGAATAGTTACTTGAAGGGTTGCCTCTAACTCGAGGTATAAAGCACTGCATTGACTTAGTACCTAGCATTGCACTATCAAATAAGCCAGCTTATTGCATGAATCCCAAGCAAGCTTCTGAGCTTCAACGTCAAGTTAATGAGTTGCTGGAAAGAAGATATGTGAGAGAGAGTCTTAGCTCTTGTGCTGTGCCTGTACTTCTAGTGCCGAAGAAAGATGGAACCTAGCGAATGTGTGTTGACAGTTGAATCATAAACAAAATCATGATCAAATACAGGTATTCAATCTCGAGGCTAAAAGACATGTAGAATGAACTGAATGGAGCCTAAATTTTTAACAAGATTGATCTCAGGTTTGGCTACCATCAAATCCGCATGAGGCCAAGTGACGAGTGGAAGACTGCATTTAAGACTCGACATAGACTTTACGAGTGGATGGTTATGCCTTTCGACTTATCAAATGACCTGAGTACCTTCATAAGGCTTATGAACCATGTGCTGAGACATCTCATCAGGAAGTGTATCATAGTATACTTCAGTGACATCTTAATCTACAGTGCTGACATGCCAAGTCACTGTGAATACATCCAAGCAGTCTTGAATATTCTCTATGCTGAGAGATTATTCGACAACCAAAAGAAATGTTGCTTTTGCTAGGAGGAAGTGGTATTCTTAGGCTATGTAGTTAGTGGAGGAGGCTTGCGAGTTGATGATGAGAAGATTCGAGCAATTGTTAAATGGCCGACCCCTACTACTTGTGCCAACGTGAGAAGTTTCTATAGACTAGCTTCATTTTACCGAAGGTTCATCAGGAACTTTAGTACCTTTGCTGCAACCCTTAATGAATTAATGAAGAAAAACACCGACTTTTGATGGGGAGAAAAGGAGGAGAGGAGTTTCGCCAAGATAAAGAAGAAGTTGACTTCCACCCCGATGTTAGTGCTCCCTTACTTCAACAAAATTTTTTAGCTAGAGTGCGATGCGTTAGGCATCGGAATAGGCACTGTCCTAATGCAAGAAGGCTAACCAATTGCCTTCCATAGTGAGAAGCTCCAAGGACCCCAGTTAAATTACTTCGTGTATGACAAAGAGCTCTTGGCACTAATCCAAGCACTGCAAGTGTGGTAGCACTATCTATTGCCGAGAGAATTTGTCATATATACTAACTACGAGTCACTACGGTACCTTCAAAGTCAGACCAAACTATCCAAGTAGCAGGCGGGTTGAATTCCTTAAGGGATTCAATTTTGTGATTAAATACAAGCAAGGAAAGAGCAATGTAGTTGCAGATGCTCTTTCAAAGAGGTATGCGCTCTTATCAGAACTGTAAACTAGACTGTTTGGTTTTGTGAGTATCAAAGAATAGTACTTCGAGGATCCACACTTTGGACCAATAATTTTGTGATGCGTGGATGGAAGGATAGTGGACGAGTATTATGTGGAGGAAGGATATTTGTTCCGAGGGGGGAAACTAAGTGTGTCGACTTGCTCCCTTCGAGAATTATTAATCAGAGAAGCATAGGACAGCGAACTCTCCGGATACTTTAGAGAAAAGAGGACCTATGAACTATTGAATGGCCAATTCTTTTGGCCAAGAATGCAAAGAGATGGGTACCAAGTGGTTGAAAGCTATGTTATATGCAAAAAGGCCAAGTCCCAACTTGAACAAGGGAAAGTAATGCCCCTGCTTGTCCTAATGAGGCTGTGGATTGAACTAAACATGGACTTTGTTCTCGAATTGCTGAAAACTTCTCGAGGAAAAGGTTTTGTAATGGTCGTCGTAGATTGATTCAGTAAGATGGCACACTTCGTGCCATGCACCAAAACTAACGACGCTTTAGTTATTGCTTCTCTTTTCTTGCAGAAGGTTATGCGGATACATAGCGTATCAAGAAGTGTGATCTTCGATAAAGATCTGAAGTTCTTGAGCCATTTTGGAGAACCCTATAGCATTGGCTAGAAACCAAATTACTCCTTAGCACCTTATGTCACCCTCAAATCGACGGCTAAATAGAGGTGGTTAATCGTATTTTGGGTTCACTAATCTGAGCTATAGTAAGCAAAAACTTGGCTGATTGGGACATCTGCCTACTAGTAGTTGAGTTTTCTTACAATCGAACCATACATGACACCACCAAGCAAACCTTCTTTGAAGTGGTCTATGGATTCAATCCCAAGTTGCCCCTTGACCATACCACTGTACCCGTACCAGCGCAAGAAGATACCGACGCCTCGACCAAAGCATAATCCCTTTAGCACATTTATGATAAGGTCACTCGGCACATTGACTACGCTGCTAGAAGAATGCGTGAAAAGACTAAGGGTCGGTCGACCAAACAATTTCAGTCGAGAGACTTGGTATGGCTACACCTTAGCAAGGAGCAATTCCCAAACAAAAGGAAGAACAAATTATCTACAAAAGTGGAAGGACCTTTCAGAATCCTCCAGAAAATCAGTAACAATGCCTATAAGTTGGAGCTACCTGAAGACTATGGGGTTTTTTATGCCTTCAACATTGCCGAACTCAGTCCATATCACCTTGACGGAGGATTGAATAAATACCATTTAGATTTGATCCTAAATCCAAAACAACCTAGAAGGAATGATGGGAATCAAGCTATGGGGCTCCTGACCCACAATCGAGCCCGAGGATTAGAAGGGCTAGCACAACGAATCCTCATGTTCTAACCAACTCCTATTGAGGCTAAGTACTTACTTGTCGAGGCCGAGTACTTACTTGCCGAGGCCGAGTACTTACTTGCCGAGTCACCTCTAATGCCGTGTCGTATAACTGTCCTTTATTCTGTGGCATGCCGAATTGACGATTATTCTCTATTGCCGAGTCATCCAATCACTTGACATCATCTTTGTTGAGAAGCTGAAAGAGTGAATCTAGATTGATCAAGCCATCCCTACTCAAACAAGCCCATTTATCTATACTCTTTTATCTACTTCTCCTAACGATCTCGCCAATACCGCATCACTACGTGTACGATATCGCATGTAGAATCTATAGCACCAATAATGATTTTCCTTATATATTTATTTTTTCCCCTTTATAACATGTACATTGCCCCTTTAGGAAATGCCCCTTTTGTCTTTTTCCTTTTGGGTAAGTTGTCCTAGTTTACAAGTATAAATACCCCTGTACTTGTAGTTGTAAGATGATCAGATTATCTTTAATACACTTAAGTATTTTCTTCCTTACGTAAACATTGTTGTTTACTCTTGGCATTACTCTTATCCTTTTCCATAAGTAAGGTTAGGTAGCGAGTAACCTTACTAGACTAATTTATGCATCATATCAAATTATGTCGTAAGTCCTCGGAAGTTCCTTTGGTGCGTCATATCCTCTAAAGCTGTTCGTAGGTTTTTGCTTATTGCTCCATTCACCTTTGTCGCTCTTTTCATACCTTTCCCCATTAGCCCTTTTTTTTAAGCTTTCTACAAACTTGGACTCATCTAGCGACTAGCCTTATCTATTCTTAATTACAATTCACACCAAACCTTACTCGGTTCCGTTTACACAGGTCTGCTCGGAACAATTTAGTTACTTTCTAGTTGGTTAACAGTAAGTCGGATTCTTCTTGATTGGCACCTTTCTATCCTTTGGGTGGCTCAGATTGTGTCAATTGTTCTAACATCTAAGGTTTCCATGACATTGCTAATCTCATACTTCAATTCGCCAATGAATCGAGATACAATTTGGTCTTTAGGTTTTATGACTTTGCATCAAATCATTAGCATCTAGAATTCTTTAACATAAGCATCCACACTCGATGCTCCTTATCTCAGTTCTTGTAGTCTCTTGAAGGTATCCTACAGATAATAGCTCAATACAAATCTTCTCCACATAACTCTCTTCATATCATCCTAACTCCTGATCTCTCGTTCTCCTTCCCTTCTTCTGGTAGCTTACAAGTTCTTTCACCACAAAGTGGCATAACCAGTGAACTTTAATATAGTAAGTCTAACCTTTGCATTATCAATTACTTCATGGCATTCATACTGCTTTTCAATCTTATCTACCTAAGCATCACCACTTCTAGAGAAACTTAGAATACGTATCCGTAATCCTTCAACTCTAGGGGTTCGTGCATTTCTTTCCTCAAGCTCGTAGTACCCCTCTACCTCATCATCTCCTTCTACTTCCTTCTCAATCTCTTCAAGTGCTAACCATCATCTAGCATCCCTACCAACTCCTTCAGCTCGAGGTGGTCAAGTTGAGGCGTTATCTCGACCAAACTGACCATTGCCTCGCTGCTATTGTTTGCGTTCCCTAGTGGGGCTATTTCTAGTTTGTTACTTATCTTCTTAGATAACAGTCACTAGATTAGCTACCAAGTCGGTAAGCCTATCCAAGTAGTCACCCACTTACTGAGGTGAGAAGCTTCCTTCTTGCCTTTGGCCATGTCAAGTACCACTTTCTTGGTTTTCTAAAGTTCCTTGCACACTTGAATCTAACATTGATGGTTACTTTACAATGATAATTTCACAACAAACATACAGTCAACCACACTCTATTTTAGCGTATCAAAAACAGGGGAAAACAGAGTATAGAACACTTCTCAACTACTGAACTTCAAAGCTAACAATATAACCACTGTCACACAAGAGCAATGACAAACTATTAAGAACATAGTAGCAGAATCCAGTTTCAAACGTAACCAAGCTTTGATACTAAGATGATACGAACTCGTGGATGAACACACGAGCCCAATATCATGCATAACCAAAGGGGAGGGAAGGGAGTCCAAGCTGCAAGATGGCTTGAAAAGTAAATGATAGTCGAGGGAAAGTAGGAGTTCCCGTACACTGACGATGGATATGATACACCAACGCCTCACACGAGCTTACGTTGCACTTGATGTGACGCATAAGTGTAGCTGGAGGTCACTCGCTACTAGTCCACGCTCGAATGGGCTAGATAAGAATAGCTCAAGAGTAAGTAAGAAGATACTTAGCTTAAGAGAAGGTAGAAAGTTCAATGTATTCTTCTGTATATATTCTCTTTATGGCTATTACAATATGTGACTATTTATAGTACTTTGTTAGGGCAAGTTCTATGTTATAGGTAATTACAAAAATGAATTCCTATTTGCTAAATAAAAAGGAAAATACTCTATAGGGAAAACATGAAATCGTACGCAATGAACATCATCTATTAAAAAGGATAGTACAATTGTTAAAAAGGACAGCGTTTACGTTTTTACTCTACGATTCTGACAGTATTATGATCTGAGCAAGGGTGGGTCTCTATTTAGGTCTGTTTGAAGTAAGAAGTTTGGCACCCTAATTACCGGGGCTAAACTGGGGTTGGCTTAGGGATGGTTCACAATGGGGTCGATCTTGGATGGTTGGCTCCTAACAATTATCAACTCGGCTTCGGCATCATAAATATTACTGTATTTAGATTTAGCATTGGGATTAGCGTACAGCGGAGGTTTCAGCTTGGCACATCGACTGGTCACTTCGGCAACGCCTTAGATAGCATGGAGAGTGAAGTAGCTCGATAGATTGAATTGTGGTAAGTTCTACTCCTCAACGCTTAACTCACATCGGATAGCTTGGCGAACCTTCGAGAGCCCTCAAGTTTGGGAGCATGTAATCAATCCTTGATCCCTATCATAAGGGATATTGTATACTCACTTTTGTCAAAGCTAAGGTTATGTTGGTAAGGTTGAACTAAGTCAATCCGTCTATACAGGGCATAGTAGTTTCCTAGGCTATTGTGCTGAGGAGGTGCTGTAGCAGGTAGGGGAGCTGAAGGGGCCTTAATTAAACTTCTTGAGGAAGCTACCCTTTTCAAATTCCCACCTTAGCGCGTATTCCCAAAGTGCAATTAATGTGACATGATTGCTATCATGTTTAAGCAGTCGCATGTATAATTGCAACTGTATTATCATTTGATCTCAGTCGTTCAATTAAAATTGTCATCACGTATCTTCATCGCAATGCATTGGGAGAGTTACACCTATATAGATCCTGATAACCATTAGTGTAGTTCCCTATACCTAAGGCTTATAAATGCCTCTTAGGTAAGCTGATTTCACCTTTACACGACTTAGAAACTTCCTCTTTTTTTTTTTTTTTTGCAACTACAAATTCCTTTCTTTTTTCTAACTTTCAATAATCAAATTACTCATTTTCTTTATTTTCTTCTTCAACTGCACTTCAAGATGGTAAACAACTTTAGTGCAAACTCTGGTGAGTCACATTCTCGTTCATTAAAATACTGCTTGACACCTTCCGATTCTAAAGTGACTAGGAGTGCTACTCCTTTTATGATGGCAGGCGAAGAAGTTATGTCTGTACGACCACTTATGGAGGAGGAATCATCAAGAGTGGTGGAGGAGTTAAATAGGGCGAAGCTCATCAATGCCGTCCTATGTGATGTATATCTCTATGAAGATGTACCAAAGGATGTTGATTTATTTAATGGGTTTAGGAATGATATGGGGCCAAGTGGTCAAATGAGTAAAAGTAAGCCATCTGCCATAAGATATTACTTGAGTAATTATATGGTAGGGGCTTAGCCTAGCATGGTGATGCGATTACTAAGGCTAAAAGAGAGAATGGAGGGAAGTGCTTTGCAATATATGAGAAATGTCTAGAGTTTGGGATGTGCCTCCCTTTCAATGGATTTGAAAGGGACCTTTTTGATAATCATTGATGTTGCCCTACCCAAATTCCTCCCAATGGATAGAGGATCCTGAAGGAGTTCCAAGCCTTTTACGAATACTTAATAGTGTATACCATACCCTAGTTATTTAATTATTTCTATTTGTGGAAGAGTTTAGGTACATGGGCATATCTTTAAAATCGTTAAGGGAAGAGGTTGCTCAGGGGCTTAAACTTATTCGTAAAGCATTGACAGGAAGAGTTCTTTGTAATGGAGCTACTTAAATAAGCGAACTTATGGACTTGCTAGACCAAATTAGTCCAAACTAGTACACTGAAGAAGCTCAACCTAAGCAACTATGAGGCCGTACAGGAGATTGATGCCTTTATGGCTCTAAAGCATAATCAATTAATTAATGTTGAGGAGACCATGCAGAGATACTTCTTTAAGCCTATCTTTGATCTCTTCCCAAGCATAGAGAAGTCTATGAAGAAATGGCTAGGAGGTATAGGTCTGACCTCGATGTGAATTGACTCCTCTATCATGCCGGCGTGGGCTCATAGGAAGCCATCCTTTGTCAGTTATTATTCAAGGAATGGGGAGTCCTCCTTACTTATGCTAGTTATAGTAGAACTTGTAAGTACTTGTAGTTATTTATGTTTTATTGACATTATTCATTCCCTTTAGTAGGTAAGAAGCTAGTAAAGTCTAGGGAATTGCCTTGATTCGATAGATTAAAGCTCCTTAAGTGGTGAGAGTATAGGATGAAGCCCCCCCCAAAAAAAGCTACTAACCTGAAGGTGAAAGCCCCAAATTGAAGTCAAGCGCCAGGGAAACCAATCAAAAATCACCAACTTTGCTTAGGGGGTCCCAATCATTACTCCTTTTATAGAAGGCAATCGACCCTAAGACCATAGTGGCCCTAGTATCTTAGCTCGCTTCACTATCTGAGCCGCTTACTACCATAGGGGAACAAGAGCCTATTGATGACAAATAAGAAATATTGGTGCTCTCCTTTCCTTTAAGGGGAAAGAAGCTCAAGGCCAATGTGTAAGAAGGGCTGGCAAGCTAAAAAAAGAAGGCTCCTGAAGTAGGTGAAGCAAGCATGCAACCCCAAAAGAAGGTGAAGGAAGCTATCAAAGCTTTGTAGCTCTCCAAAATTATGAAAGAGTTGCTTGACCACACCAACATGCTTAAATTCTTCTCTAACCACCCTTACCTTGCTTTCGACCAAATGGGGGAATCCTATTAGGAGAAGTTAAATAAGTGCCGAAAGAGGGGAATGTCCCAAACTAGTTCAAGAGCATCTTATATGAGTCCGAGAACCCCAACTTATACCAGTAGGCTACCGAGTCTATCATTAAGCAAGTTAGGGGGAAGCTTCTCTAGTTATAATGGAATGTCTAAGCCAGCAACGTGATGCTACATCACTACGAGCTTAGTTTGCGGGCCTTGATGGGGTCTTATACCCCAGTTGATTGGGCCATCCTAAAGAATATGATAGAGGACAAGGGCGAGTCACCCTCTGAGATGGGGGGCCACCACCTTAGCTTGTTAGGTGAATTGCGATTCCCTTAGTTTGCTTTATTTCACAATGTTCTTTAAATTTTTTATCTTCTAACCACTTGTTGTTCATTTCATTTTGTGTAGTATAACGGTCTGGATCGTCTAGTAATGCTTTGGCACTATGGCTAAGCCTTGAAAGAGGTAAAGCCCCTTCAAGAAGAGCTATCTAGTATACGTCAACATCTTAGGGAGTCGGAGTCCTCTTCTAATTATTATCATAGGAAAATGCGTAAAGCTAACTGACATCTTCATCGTACTTATGTATAAGGAACAAAGCTGGATACCAAGTTGGAGAAGAAGAGGCAAGTTGGTAAGGAGGCTAAGAGCAAGATTGTCGGGGAGATTATCGATCTGAAGAAACAACTAGAGGAAGAGTCGAATTTGAAAGCCGAGCTTGCTAGAAAGCTAGAAAGCTAGTAAAAGGCCACGATGAAGCTCGAAAAATTTAATCAAGAGTTAAGCGCGTCAGTCTTCAAGATGAAGATTGAATTGGCAATGAAGGAGAATCAATATTCTACTCTTAAAAATTTTCTTTAGAGTTAGCTAGCCAAAAAGGGAAACTGGAGACAAAGATCAAAGATCTTCAAGACGAGGCTAGTAACATGAAGAAGCTAATCACTCGCCTCGAGAATAGGGATGTCATTTATTCTACCATCAGTAGAATGAATAAGATTTGGGCTTTGCGTTAGAGTAATAAGCCTGCAAAAGAAATCACAATGGGGTATTAGGGTGTTGCGTAGCATGACTACTCCAATGGTTAAGTTAGTAAGGTTGTGTATAGAGAGTGTGAGAATGCGAGAAGGCTTAAATACAATATGAGTACGCAAATAGTGTAAGTAGTATATCGTTTAGATGCTCATTGATATTTATAAAGGAAGGCTATTGAGATCTAAGGGAGCATCGGTAACATCTTGGTACATTTGCATAACTTGAGTAGTAAGAGTATAGAGTCTAACATGCTTCAAATTTATAGGATCATAGCAGTTGACTGAGTCTCAAAGCCTTATCCTCCATGTCTAATAGTTGTTATGTGGCTTGGTGGCTGGACAAGCCATTTGGAGAGCTTAAGCCAAGGTTAGCAATGAAGATGATAAGGCCAAATTTTAGCAAAATTAGGTTAGGTCATGGACCTAGTCAAGTTGGCATGGAGTCCAAACAGGTCAGTGAGGGTTTAAGGAACCCATGGCTAAAATGTCCCATTAATAGTGATAATTGCAAAGTTCAGGTTTTGCTTTCAAACTTCATAGGAAAGCTCAACCATTTCATTTATGAATTCCAGGTATGTATCAAGTTCTTTTAGGGGATTTATGACATTAACATAGCAAATGATTAAGTAATTAAGATTATTTAACAAATTTAGGGAAAAATTATAATAATTTCTAGATGTGTGCGATTTCTAGGCCAAGCGAAAGTTTAAGAGCAGGCCACTTGGGGGTCTAATATTTGAGGTGATGATGAGTGTTTCAGACATGGTGCATGATAGTGATGGTGACCAAAGAGCTAGACGTTATGAAGTTCAATTTTCATCCAATTTTGTTTAATTTGTTAAAAATAGTAAATCTCCTTATAGAATTATGAAAATTGGTATTCTTAGCTAAATTTTAGCATACTTTAACTTGATATTTTTGCATGTGCGTAATTTCAAGAAGGCATAATGGATTCTTAAGAATCGAGGATGTTCGAAACTGAATTTAACCAATAATTCAAAACGCTCAATGATGCAGTTTTGGGCTACATTTCGATTTATAAACGTCTTATAAGGTACATTGATTACAACATGTCTAATATTTATTATGATTTAATTTGCTAAAATCTAGTCATCTTCTAAGAAGTTCTAATCTATTATAATTATTGGGTTTTCTCAAAATAAATTAAACTAATAGATAAATATTTTTTTTTTAGATCCTACTAATATATATATATATATATAGGGACAACCAGGAATTACTATGTTTTACAATAAAAATGAATATATTATTGATGGAGGATTTGGAAGGTCTACTGATCTTCTTGAAGAAGATAACATAGATCTTATTTCTAGGGGTCCATATGGTTGATCAAAAGATTTTCTATTGAAGTGGATGGTGACTTTACCATCTGAGTATTGGATCATATTTGACGGTTCAGTATTGTATATTAGTTGTTTAGGAAGTGAGTTTTCTACTTCCCAATGCTCAGGTAAATTGACTTGGGACCATTGGATCATTTTTGGGATAGATACATTAGCTTTGGTTAAGTCTGTCTGAATAAGTAGAGCTTAGCCTCTCTTATCCATTTTATATGCCTTAGAACCAAAAGCAGTCTTCATTAATTTGAAATATATTCTATATATTACAACCATTGGTATTGATCCTTCTATCGTTCTATAATTATGTGTTTTAATTTAGAGGATTAATAAACTCATTATTATCTTATCTCTAAGAGCAAGGGTAATATTTGGATGACATTCAAATTGGATTGGTCCACTACTAAGACTGGTTTCAATAGTGGCATGTATTGATCTTTCATATATTAATTCCCTAGCATCTCTGAGAACCATGAAGACAGAGGTATCTAGACCTAATTTAATAAGAGGTTTTGCTCCTACTTGGACTAAGCCAAAATACATATAATTATAATCTTTTGCATATTTTTATATTGATTATGTATTAAAAAGTTTTATTGTTGTTAGGCCATCAGAAACTGGAATGTCCTTTTCTTCTGTGGCTATAACATAATCATTTTTTCCAAAGATTTTCCATTTGCCTATTTGATATATTTGATCATAAGAAGTTTTTGATATTTTCCATTCATCTATTGCTTTGTCAAAATTTTTTATATGTATTTTATCTTTATGGTTTAACATGGATTCTTCTAACTGCTCAGTAGGAGCAAAGCTAGAAGAAGACATAGATCTTCTAAGTAAATTCATATTTTCAAAAGAGACTAACTTATCTTAATCTTATAAATCTAGATCACAAGACTAAATTTAATCTAATATTATGATTTCCAATTTATGACCTTTTTACAACAACCCTTAACAAAAGCGGGATTTACGCTAGACCTCAGTAGGCTTATTACAATATTATGATTCTCCACAAAGGGTTCGTCTCAAGTGACTTAGAAAATATAAGATTTTGATTATTGTCTAAAATATATATCAGCTAAATAAAACATATCTCCAAGTAAAAAATAGGCCCAAATTATATAAAATAAAAATTCTACTATGTCTACTAAATATTGGTTATATTTAATTAAATCTTCTCCGTTATTATAAAGGTAAAACATAGTAATTCTTGGTTGTCCCTTTTGGTATTAGAGCTAATAAGGAGTATATAGGTATTTTAAGAAGTTTATATTTTCTTAGTGAGATGATTGTCTTTGCGACACTCTAAATCTTATATTTTCTAAGTCACTTGAGACAAATCCTTTATGGAGAATCATAATATTGTGATAAGCCTACTGAGGCATAGCGTAAATCTCGCTTTTGTTAAGAGTTGTAAAAAGGGCATAAATTACTGAGGCATAGCGTAAATCTCGCTTTTGTTAAGGGTTGTAAAAAGGGCATAAATTGGAAATCATGATTAAGATAAGTTAGTCTCTTTTGAAAATATGAATTTACTTAGAAGATTTATGTCCTCTTCTAACCTTGCTTCTACTGAGTAGTCAGAAGAATCCATGTTAAACAATAAAGATGAAATACATATAAAAGATTTTGACAAAGCAATAGATGAATAGAAAATACCAAAAACTTCTTATGATCAAATATATTAAATAGGCAAATGGAAAATCTTTGGAAAAAATGATTATGTTATAGCCACAGAAGAAAAGGACATTCCAGTTTCTGATAGCCTAACAATAATAAAACTTTTAAATACAGAATCAATAAAAAAATATGCAAAAGATTGGAATTATATGCATTCAGGCTTTGTCCAAGTAAGAGCAAAACCTATTACTAAATTAGGTCTAGATACCTCTGTCTTCATGGTTTTCAGAGATGCTAGGGAATTAATATATGAAAGATCAATACATGCCACTATTGAAACTAGTCTTAGTAGTGGACTAGTCCAATTTGAATGTCACCAAAATATTACCTTTGTTCTTAGAGATGACACAATAATGAGTTCATTAATCCTCCAAATTAAAACACATAATTATAGAATGATAGAAGGATCAATACCAATGGTTGTAATATATAAAATATATTTCAAATTAATGAAGACTGCTTTTGGTTCTAAGGCATATAAAATGGATAAGAGAGGCCAAACTCTACTTATTCAGATAAACTTAACCAAAGCCAATGTATCTATCCCAAAAATGATCCAATGGTCCCAAGTCAATTTACCTGAGCATTGGGAAGTAGAAAACCCACTTCCTAAACGACTAATATACAATACTGAACTGTCAAATGTGATCCAACACCCAGATGGTAAAGTCACCATCCAATTCAATAGAAAATCTTTTGATAAACCATATAGACCTCTAGAAATAAGATCTATGTCATCTTCTTCAAGAAGATCAGTAGACCTTCCAAATCTTCTACCAATAATTTACACTCCATATCCTACTCATTCTAATAACCAGCAAGATAGACAGTCAAATATTCATGATAATCCATCCCTTTCAGGAATTGTCCATAATAGGTCCGGTATAACCCAGTCAGTTTATCAACCAAATGAACTAAAACATGGGGAACCTTCATTATCAAAAATAGGTGATCCAGAATTAAATGTCATAGAAAAACCTTTCGAACCAAATAAATTACTTTTAAATAATGAATTCAATTCACATAAAAATGAAAAAAATTAGAAAATGGTACTTTGAAACATTTAGCCAGATAAAAATGGAAATAAAAAATGAATATTATGATTTCATGAATGAAATTGATGCTTAAATATATTTTTTTGAATGGTTTGAAAATTATTATTTGAAACCCAAAGAAATTAATGTAATTAATGGATGTTTTAAATGGAAACTAAGTGATGGACAGATTATAGAATCATATCATCCGCCACTAAGTAATATAAAGATGGTTCACAAAAATACAGAAATAATCCTTACTCCTTTTAAAAATGCTATGGATGAAGAAGGTTCAAGAATAAAGAAAATAATAAATCAAAATAATTATACTAATCACCATTTGCACACCATAGGAGAACAATTAAATAGAATGGAAGGTACAATTAATATTGAAATCAGTAAGATAAGTGAAAAGTTTTTAAATAATAAAACTAATAAAAATACAACTTTATTCAAACCTTTTAAAATGCCAAAAAATCCCAGTAATAAATTTTTAAAAGCCTTAGAAGATAGGAAAAGAATACTGAAAAATAAAACAACAAAAGAGGAAATTTCCTCTTCAAAACCAATAAATTTTTTAAATATGGATACTCTAACCTCAATTAGGAAAGGTATTGTTATTGATGATACACCTTTAGAAAAAATTCATGCTTTAAATAAAACAGATAGTGAATTAATAAATGAAACAATATCTAACATTTCTTTAAAAGATAATATTAATGAATCAAATGATGAAGTCAATAAGATTAATTGGAAGGAACCTCAAAAATTGTATTATCAAAGGGCAACGCCTCCTAATATACTAATTGAAGAGAAAAATGACAATTATCAAAATAAATACTCTATAGGATCCACCTATGAATGAAATATAGATGGATATTCAAAACAGAAAATTCTTAATGTTCTTAATCAAATGATAATGTTCTCAAATACTAATAAAATTGTTCTAAATGTTACTGATTACCAAGTAGCACTCCTTTTAATTTATGGTTTCACTGGACAATTAAAAGGATGGTGGGATAACCATCTCACTGAGAAACAAAGAATTAATATCCTCACTTCATATAAAATTGATAAAAATAATAAGAGAATATTAGATGATAATAATGAATCAATTCAAGACATGATCAATACTTTGATATTTTCAATAAATCAGTATTTCATAGGAGACCCTTCTCATATTAGGGATAAAATTTTAGATTTATTATCAAATATAAAGTGCAAATCCCTAGGAGAATTTAGGTAATATAAAGATATTTTCTTTCAAAGAGTTTTTTTCAGAAATGATTGCAATCAACCTTTCTGGAAAGAAAAATTTCTAGCTGGTTTACCGAAATTAATAGGTGAACAAGTTAGAAAGTTACTAAGAGAAGAAAACAATGGTGAAATTCCTTATGATAGTTTGTCATACGGAGAATTAGCATCATATGTTAATAAAATTGGAATCAATTTATATAATACTATAAGATTATAAAAACAATTAAAAAATGAATAGCACTTAAAACACCAAAGTCTTGGTGATTTTTGAATTCAATATGATCCCTCTTTTGTCAATAAGAAATTGAAACATAATAAAAAATCCTCTTGTACTTCTTTAAATTGTCCCCAATGTACAAATAAAAAACCTCGAAGAAATTTTAAGAAAAGGTCATTTAAAAGATTAGAAAATGAAAAGAAACCTAAAAATATAAAATATAAAAGGAAATCATATAAACAACTAAGGTGTTATAAATGTAAAAAAAATTAGTTACACAGTAAATTTTTGTAAGATAAACAACAAACTTAATGAATTAAACTTAGATGAACAAACAATGGAAAATATCTTACCAATATTTTGAGAAAATGAATCCTCTTCATCAAAAAATGATTGAGACAATGGAATCCAAGTTAATGACATGGACTCCACTTCATCATTAGATGAGGAAAAGGATGAAATTAATATATTAACAAATAATGAAGAAGCAATTCTTAAAAGAATCAATCAAATGTCTAATGATGATGAAAAATTTGAGTACATTAATAACTTTAAAACCAATACAGTTCTTACACCAAAATTACCATATAACCTGAATGAAATCCTTGAAAGAGGTAAAAGAAAAAATAAGAAATTAATAACAATTAGTGATTTACAAAATGAAATCAATATTCAAAAACAAGAAATAAAAGAATTAAAACTAATGCAAATAAAATTTCAAAAAGAACTATTTGAATTAAACCAAAAAATAATCCAAGAAAATGAATCCGAGACTTCGAATGAAGAAAAAGAAATCTCACCAACAAATGGGAATGATGATTATTTAATGCATCTTATTCAAATAACAACAAGAAAATGGTCAATTAATATCTCAATCAGAATTAATAATGAATTTGTTATACAAATACTTGCTCTGTTTAATACTAGTGCAGATTTAAATTGCATTAGAGAAGGCTTGATCCTGATGAAATATTTTGAGAAAACTAGCCAATCTTTTAGTTCTGCATCAGGTAATAAACTATGCATCAAATATAAATTATCTAATGTTGAAATATTAAAAGATAATGCTTTTTATAAAACTTCTTTTATACTAGTAAAAAACTTAAATAAAAATATTATTTTAGGAACTCCATTCATAAATCAAATTCAACCGTTTATGGTAGACGAGGATGGAATTAAGACACAATATCTAAAAAAAGAAATTGTGTTCAAATTTGTTACAAAACCACAAACCAAATACATAAATCAATTAAAGAATGATGAATTAAATTGTTTAATACAATGTAAAGAAAACCATCTGATGTATTTAAAAAATGACCTTGAATTCAAAAAAATTGAAAATCAACTTAGCAATGAAAATTTAAGGTTAAGAATTTCTCGATTGAAATCAAAAATAAAAAATTCAATTTGTTCTACACTTCCGAATGCATTTTGGAATCAAAAATCACATATTATAAATCTTCTATATGAAAATGATTTTAATGAAAAAAATATTCCAACAAAAACTAGACCATCTCAAATGAATAATGAAGTCTTGAATCATTATAAAAATGAAATAAAAGACTTGCTTAATAAAAAACTAATCAGAAAAAGTAGATCTCCATGGAGCTGTTTTGCTTTTTATGTCAATAAAAATGTAGAAATAGAAAGAGGTGTCCCAAGATTAGTAATTAATTATAAACCTCTTAATACTACTCTAAAATGGATAAGATACCCAATACCCAATAAAAAAAGATTTACTTAATAAGTTAAATAATGCTAAAATATTTTCAAATTTGATATGAAATCTGGATTTTGGCAAATTCAGATTGAGGAAAGTGATAGGTACAAAACTGCCTTCACGGTCAATTCAAGTGAAATGTAATGCCATTTGGATTAAAAAAATGCTCCTTTTGAATTTCAGAAAATAATGAATGAAATCTTTAATGATTATACTAATTTCATAATAATATATATAGATGATGTTTTAATATTTTCATTCAATATAGATCAACACTTTAAACATATAAAAATCTTCATTAATGTAATAAAAAATAATGGTTTAGTTGTTTCACCAACAAAAATTAGTCTCTTTCAGACTAAAATTAGATTCTTAGGTTTTAATATTCATAATAGAACAATAATTCCTATACAGAGATCTATAGAATTTACTGAAAATTTTCCTAATGAAATCAAAAACAAAAATCAACTCCAAAGATTTTTAGGAAGTTTAAATTATGTTGCAGATTTTTTCCTAAATCTTAATATAGTATGTAAGCCATTATATCAAAGATTAAAGAAAAATCTACCTCAATGGACAAACGAACATACAAATATAATAAAATTGATCAAACAAAGAATTAAAGAGTTTCCTTATTTATACATTGCAGATCACTCACTATAAAAAATAATAGAAACCGATGCTTCTGAATTAGGGTTCGGAGGAATTCTAAAGTAGAAACAAAATAATAAGGAATATATCGTTTAATTCGTGTCAAAAAATTGGAATGATTGTCAATTTAATTATTCTATAATCAAAAAAGAAATTTTAGCCATTGTCTTAACAATTTCTAAATTCCAAGGAGATTTGCTAAATTAGAAATTTCTTTTACAAATTGATTGTAAAGCGGCTAAAAATGTTTTATTAAAAGATGTAAAAAATATTGCATTAAAAATAATTTTTGCTAGATGGCAATCTATTCTTTCTGTATTTGATTTTGAAATAGAGCATATTAATGGATCTTCAAATTCCCTTCCTGATTTTCTTACTTGTGAATTTTTGCAAGGAGATGCCTCCCAAAAAAGAGAAGGATAAAAGAAAAGAAAAAATATCCTCAACGCCTAATAAAGGATTAACCAATCTCAAATCATGGTTAGATGTATGTAAATCATCTAACACCCCATTGACAATTAAAGAGGAATCCTCTTCTAGGACCTCAAAATCAATGTCTTCAAATAATCAATCCATCTCCAATATCCAATCTAATGAAGTTCTTTCAAAATTGGTTGATATGGAATCAACTCCTGGTTTGCTTAAGGTAATCTCAATAGTCTTACAATCAGAAAATAAAGTCCCAATGTTACCAGAAATTCCTCAACCAATAGAAAGTCAGAGGAAAAATCAGAACTTTCAACTCATTGAAATGTCAACTCCAGTACCTTCTGGATCAATACCTGCTAATCAAAGGTCAAAATTTTTATAAAACCTATTTCTAGATATGTTTTCTCTGTAGAAGAAGACCTATCAGAAAAGGATCCCTTTGAATTTGTAAGAAAAATATTTACAAAAGACTTTTACTATATACCGTATGATCCTTATAAGACAATTCAGTTTTATGAAAAAATCTTGATTGAAACTGGATCGATAAAATTCAAACATTTTGAAAAGGAATGAATGATCAGCTATTCTACAGCTAGAATACTGAAAGTAATCAGCTTAAAAGAATGGCGGACTCATCCGACCACCCCAATAAAACTCAATATAGAACCATTTTCTGCACAACTAAGTCATCGAGCCACTTATAATTATTATGATTATAAGCAGGCATGGTGGAATGCGTTTTATCAAATGAATCCAAAAATATCATACACTTGGTTAACATTTTTTTATAATTGTTCTTCTTTAAATTTTCCTAACTGGTTTACATACTGGTGGGAACAATTTGGTGCAACCTTTGAAATCATTCATGAAAATGCCAGAGATGGATTCAACACTTTCATGAATAATTATAATCCTACATCTCATGAGAAAAATTTTCAAAATGAGATGTTATATTTTGTTCACATCGGAATATCTTGGGTCATGGCTTGGTGGTTTGATTACAAGCCAGATCGAACATCAAATACAATCAATTTGGTCAGAATGTACAAAGTCAAATAGTGGGACAGCTTCAAAATGTGGAATAAGTGTGAAAAAGATTCAATTTTAAATTGGATCAAGACTAATTCCTCGAATCCACCATCCAGAATTGCAACTCTACAATATCATAATAAAGGATTTCTGATTTCTTCACTTGCAAGTGCAACTTCTCCAGAACAAATGAAACAAATTCTGGAAAGGGCATTTGCAAATATCAATGAATCAGCACAAGAATCAAGTTCAGACTTGGATTCTACATCTTACTACAGTGGAAATACCAATGAAGATGATTGCTATGAAATAAATTTAGGAGATCCATGAATATTGTATCTTTTTGCACTATAAAGTAGAAATACGGTATTTTACACATATACCACATGCACAATACTATCAATCTCAATCATTCAGTACCATGTCTGCCACAATAATATTGTTTCTACAGTATCCTATCTGCCACAATACTACTGTTTCTACAATACCCTGTTTGCCACAATACTACTACAGTATCTAGTGCTTTCCATTATATAATGGAGAGAAGATCATCCGAGAGCAGAGAAGATCATTCGAACACAGACACACAAACTTACAACTCTCCCATACAATTCTCCCATTCTCTCTTCCATCTCATCTCCTCTCTCTCTCTCCCACACAACTTATCTTCTCTTCTCTCTCACTTTCTTCTTTGATTTTCGATAATCATTCAAATATTTCCTGAAGCATAATTGTTTGCTTCTCTTTGTTTTTGAGGTAGAACAGTTTTACCTCTCAATATTTCAATATTTCTTTCAATATCCGTTTATGCTTTTGTATTTTGTATAAATCAGTTTCAATCAATAAAATTTTTGTTTAATTAATTCTTCTTTTAATTCACATCTCGTGTGGGGAATCTCCAATCAATTGGAGTGTAATTCCATGAGATTTTATTTGCCTATCAAAACCCCATAATCAGCTGGTATTACCGCCTTTTGAAGGTCTCATATCTGCAAAAAATCTCACTAGACTTGGCGCTGCCGCCTGTGGTGGTTCTAATTATATTTTTGCATGCATATTTATGTCATAAATTATTACTGATATTCATATTTATAATTATCTAAATAGTGCAATAGAATTTCTTGAGTGGTATTATACTAATATAATTAATAGTGATTGGTACTAATAAAATGTTTTGTTATGTAGATGTCTAAACAATATAATCCACAAAACTGGGAAGAAGAAGAAGAAGCCAAAGCATTACAATATTTGTTTAGTGCTATAGTTTGGCTAGACCATTTTTATAAGAATTATCTTTGGCTTGCTTTCGATGTAATCAATATTCTTGATCATTAATAAAATCAAATTTTGCAAATATATGTCTGTAGATTATAATCCTTTTCGTGAAAACAAACAGAATATATAATTGTTTTATAATTATTTAATAGATTGTATAACTTTTCTTGAAAGATTCTATGAATTATATTTTTGGTTATTAAATGTTGAAAATATTTTAGACCATAATTAAACGTTTAATGTCTCAAAATACAAAAGATAATAACGAAGAAGATTTAATTGAATATAACCACTATTTAGAAGACGCAGTAGAATTTTTATTTTATATAATTTGGGCCTATTTGTTACTTGGAGATAGGTTTTATTTTGCTGATATATATTTTAGACAATAATCAATATAAATCAATAATATATATATATGATGAGTATAGTTGATTTTTATAAATGGAAATGGTTTTTATTTGTCATAGCCCAGTATAGCATAGGATATATTATCACACAAGTAAACCTATTATAACTAGACATAAAACTAACAAAAGATCACATTGTTGTATATATTCAATGCTTAAAAAGGAGTTCAGTTGTAGCCTTTCAAGTTACAAAGATGTACAATAATTACAGATCTCAAAACTCCAAAAGTTGTATTCTTCATTTCTCAAGACTAAATATCCTTGTCTCTATTGTACATGATCAACAAAACTTCAACATTCATAATCTGCTGACTTTAACTAGCATTCTTAAAAGTCCACCTTGCTGATGATAGTGCCCCAAAATATACTTCTTAACCTAAGGATAAAATACTTGATCCCTTCGGCTACAATTGAACTAAGTGAGAGTAGATAAATAAACAGTAATACAACAAAGCACCAAACATAGGCATATAAATATCATATTAAGTTAAATACCCAATCAACAAATTAGATAAATGCAAATAGCATGCCATGCTAATGCACGTGACATGCATTAGTACTAACTTCTTAGCTAGCCTAGTAACTCATCCGGTTTAGTTGACAAACTTAAGCATCTAGATAACATATCCAAAAACCTAGCAAATATCCCAGCCTAGCAAAACGATAGAATGTAGTGGAAGTTTTGGTTAATGCAAATTAATATGCATCAAAGCCCAACTTTAAAAACTTATCTTGGCAAAGTCATACATTTTAAAAAATTGACTCATAGGCCCTTTTCATACCATACCATGAATACACCAACAAATTCTCAATAAATACTAAGCATAACAACTAAGCTTATTTAGTTTTTTGTTAGCAAAACTTGAGCCTTATCTCCTTTTCTAGTTGGTACCTAGCATATATCTAGGTGAATTAGCATATTAACCTTATCATGATCAACCAACATTAAATACACAAAACACAACATCATAAAGTACTTCACAGCAAATCCAATCAACATATACATATTCACCACATTTACATACAAGGATACTCACTCCCTAATGAGTAGATACAAATCTACTCACTATATACATATCTACTTACCTAGCCTGCATTCATTTTCAAGCTTACTCATTAGCACGAGTTCCTTCTTTTGCTACTTCACCTATCGAGGATAAATACTTTTGTGGTCACCTATAGATCATGTGTGTGTTTATAGTTTAACTTGATATTAGTTTATTGGTTTTTAGTTTGCTCAAGTAGTTTATGACTTAGCTTCTAACTAAACTTCATATTTAACTTCTAACTTTGCTTTTGAATTATTCCCTGATTTAGTCTAACTTAAAAATTCCTAATCAAATACTATTTAACTCATACTGTTAGTTTACTAGTTAAAATCTCCAACATTTAACATAACTTGGTTGTTTAAGTTTAACTTACACAAAAGCACTTAAGTATAGCAGCTTTTGGTTCCATCTTTGATCTTGCTTCTAATTCAACCAGAAGACTGTACTGACTTACAATATTTCCACTTTTCAATCAAACTAAGCTAGGACCAGTAAAGTGTACTTCAAATACTATAGTAACTAGAACTCCACCTTACTACAATGCTAATTATACAAATTTACCTTATATTGACATATTTGGCAAAATACATATAAATAGTTTGAAAATATATAGTAATTAGTATCCAAACTTCATTAAGCCACAAAAATTATATTATACTTAATAAACTATAATTGTTATATTCTGATCATGAAAGCATTAAAATAGTATATTATACAATATACTTTATAATAATTATTTTAGCTCAATTTCCATCAATAAATAGCTAAAAATAGGTAAATAATTATACTTTTTACTAAAATAATAAGATAACATATATTTTAATATAACTAAGCTCCAGAAATTGTTTCAAGTTGATTTTGTACACAAATTGCTTTAAAATCACTTTAATTGCTATATTTAGAAAAACTGCCAACAAATACCAAATAAATTACAATAAATAGTAGATTTAATATTTTTTAGAAATTCTTATTACCACAATTTTGTATGTATTATAAGAGTGTTAGAAAAAATTTTTCAACTCGAAACAACATCATTTAATATTTTGAAAAATTAAGTGAAAATTCGTTGGAATAAGGTACATTGTTAAGCAAATACCATAAATCCATGTTATTTCAAAAAAATAAAATTATGATATAAAAGTAAATGTAAAATAACCAAGGGAAACAAATTTTCATAATTTTATGAATAATTTTAATATTTTTAGAAATTAAAAAAAAATCGGATGCAAAAATTACACTCATTGGCGTATGGCCATCCAACCACCTAAGTGTGTTAGCCCACCTCGTCTCACCCTTAATTGTCTAATTCTAAGTTATGCCTTGTTAGGTTTTGATTTGATATAGGAAATTGAATTTCCTTATAATATCCTTATTTTTTTTTTTTTGACAATTTTGATCTAATTACCTCAATATGATTTTGGGGGAGGATTTCTAAACTCCAAAGTTATCTAAAATGATATAGATTAAGGTGTGATTCTCCTTTTATAAAGCTCATGTCGATAGACGGGTGAAAAAGCAAGTACATGTGTCTTTGTTATATTATTTTAATAGTATGTTGATGATTTTGCCTTGTTTAATGTTGCCAACTCATGAATCACACACGAGATTGAATTTAGGAGTGTGTTACGTCCAATTTCAAAGAATTTAGGTGCATTTGGCAATTTAAAATTTTTTTTTATTAATTTGTTACAATTTTTAGTAATCATTTAGTATATTTAATAATATATTTACATATCGGGTATATAATGTGTATATTACATGACTATATTATCGCATTATATGTTATTTGACTCTTAAATATTATTTTATTAGTCAAATAGTTCATCTTTAAGGGCTCGTTATATTTTGGGCTCAAACGTTGAGTTCTCAATAATTATTAGACAATTTCACTAAAAATATATTTTATTGAAATTAAATATTATATATACTTTATTGTGAAAAATTGACCTTAGTAGGACTCTTTGTTTAAATTTTGTGACCTCATATATTAAAATTCGGCTCAATTTGGACAAACTTTGTCTGAAAGCCCTAAATCATTATGATTGCCCTAAACGTCTTAACTTGTACCGATAGTTAAGCAAGTAGTTAAGGTCTCACATTATTCTATATGATGGCAATCTTGAAAACCAATATAAAAGTGAATTAAGATGACTTAATAAATTGATGAATTTAGTACTTTCCTTGTTGGTTAAGTTTAGTGCCATTACATGTTCGGGTTACACTTTTGATAAACATGGCATTGGAGTATAATAACATGTAAAGTTTGAGTAGAAACAAAGCACTTATGAGTAGTTAAAAGCTAATATAGTAAAGTTGGACGGTAAAATTTTATAAATTAGATTGTGAGTATTGTATATATTTTAGTATCTTGAAGTATAATTAGGAGTCTTAGAGGTTACAAACTAACTTGGGATCCGTCTTAAGAGTGGTGTAAGTTGCATTATCCATGTGAGTACTTTTCTATGCTTGCTTGATTGTTTGTATTGTGGTTGAGAATGTAGACCATGTATTTTCAATAATTGAGTTGTGTTATGTTATGAGTAAAATTTGTAAAAGATTATCATTTTTGGCACTCTTGGAGTTCACTACTAAAAATAAACATAAAATAAATCTTATAATATTTAAAGACACCAAAAGATAGATAATATAGGTTGATAATAGCATAGTTTTAATTTAGTAAATTCAATGGATGTAGATCGTCATTATATGTGTAAAATTTAAATATAAGCTTATAATAAAATTTTTAACATAATATAATAACTAAATTAAATTATCTAATTAAATTATATGAGATTATATATCTTAAAAAAAGAATCTATTAACACATGACTATTTTGGGAAAAAAACATGTAACTATTTTCTTTACTCATTTTTTTTTAATCTTAATTCATTAGACTAATATGAATATAAAGTTATGAGATACTAAAACCAGAAAATAAGCTAATTAGGCTAAGTGAAATCCATTGATGTATCCTAGATCATCACTATTCTTCTTCAAGTTCATGGTCTTCAACCTTGCTCACGTCGGAGTCCTTACTTGCTTCCTCCCTTTCTCTATAGTCGTTCAACTCATCTAGTTATGGAAGTGCTCTTCTTGTATTTGTATTTTTAGTTCTCTCTTCGCTAAGCGTATGTATCCTTGTTATTTGCTGATTTTAGAATTTAATTGAATGCTTTTTCTACTTATATATATATAATTATATCATTTTTATTAAATTATGATTTGTTCATGAACAAGTGAAAATCAATTTCAATTGAGCAAACCTTATTTTTGTGCATGATAGAAGAACGTAAAATTTCACATGTTTGAGAAAATATATGTAGTGTTGGACCTAAGTTTTTGCTTGAAGAGGCTGATTGCTAAATCTTAATTTTAAGAGAGAAATAAAGGGGAGAAAACTATATAAAGTTGTAATTTTTGAATAATATTAAGGCTAATTTGAAAATTCTAGAAGTAAGGGATATCTTGTCCTTAAAGAATTACACTTTACTATCTCATTTATGCTTCGTTTAGTTTATATATTTTTTATTTTATTATTGTCTATTTTATGTCTATTTAAATCTTGTATTTAGTAAAAATAAAATACTAAAAAGTAGAAATATAATTTTATATATATCACTTTTTAAAAATTAATTATCTAATTGAAATAATTATTTCTAATACATAAATATACTTTTTTTCAAATTTTTTTTAAAAGTATGTAAAATTTTATTTTCTAATTCTAACATTCTAATCACTATTTTATTCTAATTATGAAATAAAAACAGATAAGATAATTTTTAAACACTAAATTTTAAATAGATAAAAATTATATATAAAACGGATACAGATAAAATAAAAAAAAACAAATTATCTAAATAGGATTTTAATCCTTATATAAGTCGCCATTGGCATGCAAGAGCTACATTTGCTAATTTTTTAAATAAATATGATGACATGTAATTGGTAGAACTTATGTAGTTACTTGATGGTAGCAGTGCTGTGAGAAAGAAAAAAAAAAAAAAAAAAAACAAACAAAGGCAAACCGCATACTACATCGAAACAAAAATTCGAATTTTTTCCGTCGGTTTAGTTAACAGTTTTGGTTCAGCGTAGGTCAATTGGTATTGTTTATCAATAAAAAAAAAAAAAAAAAAGGATCCGTGGCTCGATCGCACGTGACAGAACAGCAAACGCTAACCCTAATGTCCCTCTACTCACAATCACAAAACGCAATCCCAACTCTCGCCTGCGCCTCTCGATCTCCTTTCGTCACGACTCAGCCAGCCCCTACCCTGTCTGGTGTGCCCTGCCCTCGCTTCTCTCTCTGTCACTCGAAGTTGAGTCACACTTAACACTGTCAACATTAACACGGACAACGGCTCTCACTCGTTACTCCTGTCTCTCGTGATCTCAACCCTCAGCCCTAGCCGGAGGTAATTTCAACGTTTAATTACTAATTACTCTCTTTCTCTATCTCTCACTCTCATGTTTGCGAAAGATCTATTCGAATTTTGAGGCTATGACGAATTAATAGTAATCATATTAACTATTACAAAAATTGTCGCTCGAACATCTCTAATATTTCAGTTCACATTTGCTTAGTAATATTGCTATTCGGCTGTAATAAAGGTGTGTTCAGTCATAATTGTTTCGAAGTATGGGTGCTATGAGAGTGGCTTTATAAGTCAAAGGGTGGTGATTTTCATAGTGCGTATAAGATGTTCGATGAAATGTTCTTGAGATATTCAGTCATCTAGAACGGGTATGTTTGCAATACAGTTGCTGATGAATTGCTAATAGATAGTCCTAGGGAGGTTCTGATCAACGGGTTTGTGACGTCCTTGTTGCATTTGCTAATCTGGGTACTTGCTGGAATTAAGATTATTGATGAATTGGTTCATTAGTAATGCACAGCAGTTTGTTGCATTACTAATTTGCTAGAGTGTTAATTAGCTGGAGCATTATTGGTGCATTAGTTTGTTGTACGGTTAGTAACTTTTTGAGTCTGACATTTTTTCTTTTTAGTGATTGTAGAATCAGGTATTGAGTCTTGGAAATTTTTTTTTTTGATGGGGCTAGTGATTTGAGTCTTGGAATATTGTTTTGTACAATATGAATGAAGTTTTCTGTTCTTATCTTATGTTTATTCATGTTTTTGCCATATATAAGCTACACATGTAATGGTAGCTTTTTGTTGTTTATTTAATTTTTTTCCATAAATCGACAGCATCAACAAAATGGATAAAGGCAGGGTGTGTTCATTTTTCTATGAGTGTTACAAATTTGTATTTCGTGATGATTCTGCATTTCAGCTGGAGATGGATTTGTGTACAAAAGGAAGATTACAAATTTATTTAACTTTATACATTTCGAAAGTTGTAATATTTAGTGAAGTCATTTCACGTATTAGTTATTGATCAACACCAGCCATGTATTATTATTCATCTCTCATTTCACACTTATATTGTTCAGGTTGTTATTAATAATCTAGCCTATAAAGTTCCAGTGTCAGATTTGGGAGATAATCGATACTTCTTGGTTATCAAAGCCATTTGGCCAGTCTTAGTGACTTGTAGCTTACTTCAACATTTTTAACTAACAATATTTTGTCCTTTCTTTGGGGTAAATACAATATTTTCTCTTTTGTAATATGAAGCGAAGAAAAAGAATCCACACAAGCAGAAGTCTAGCACTTTATGCATATTGCATATTATGTTTACTGATTTTTCAATTTTAACGTTATATGAAAAAAAAAAGTTCGAACCATGAACCAAACCATTTTTCTTAGGTTTAGAAAATTTATTAACTGAACTTTATGTTTAGGTTCAATTTGAAAAAATAATTGTTAATTTTAGGTTTGATTCAGTAAATAAGGGGAGTTTTAACATATGAAAATGCTTTTGGCATATTGTTTGTAATTGAATTGGCTGTACCTAGTTTCTATATCAATGTTTATGTTTCATGGATATGATTTGTGATCTTGCAGAAAAAATTTTGTATTTGGTTATTTGCTGCATACACCATGAGGAAGCTAAAATTTCATGAGAAGAAATTATTAAAGAAGGTAAATTTTCTGGAATGGAAGAGAGAAGGCAGTCATAGAGAAGCTCATGTTATGCAACGGTATCATGTCACTGGTCGGGATGATTACAAAAAGTAAATGCTCACCTCTTTCTCTCAATTTCCTTTTGAGACTTTTGGGTACTTTATAAGTATCTATGGTTGCTTTGACTCTTTGTTCTAATATTTAAAGGAAACTATTGAAGGTATTCAACATTGTGCCGGATGGTGCAAAAACTGGTCAACATATTGAAGCAAATGGACCCACGAGATCCTTTTCGTGTTGAGATGACTGATATGCTTCTTGAGAAGTTGTGAGTTTTCCTTCTCATTGTCTATCATTAGTTTCCATCAGATTATCTGATAACAGTGGTAAGATGTATTACCTTGGCCTTGGAAAATATATATTTAAATTAGTTGGCATCCCTCCATTGGTTGCCAAACCTACTATGAGCAGCGGACTAGTTCTTTGATATTTTGAGCAGATCAAATCAAACTGATCATTTATGATTAGCTTGGTCATATACATATTCAGAAGAACAAGAATTTGGAGATATCATGTATGATAGAGTTTTGCTTGTTTGATGAGTTATCGTTCTACCTAAATAATCTTTCTAAGGTAGTAGGTGTTTGGCCCTAAGGATTTAATAGAATCTGCAAGGGACAAAATCTTGCCACTTCAATATTCGTTTGCCATCCATAGGTCATGCTGATGTTTTTGAGGATGATATATATGGTTCCTGTTATAGGATCTTCAATTATATGGAGTACAAAAGTTAGGTCATGCCTTAGCAGATTTCCTGCCTTGGCAGGAAATTTTGAGGATGATACATATGGTTGCTGTTATAAGATCTTAAATTATATGGAGTTAAAATGTTAGGTCACGCCTTAGCAGATTTCCTGCCTCTCTTTCCTATGATGCTAGTAAGAATTTGGGCTCGTTATAGAGAGAACCTGACGATCTCAATTTAGGGAAAACATGTTTGAGATTACAGGACTTGCTGTTCATTCCTTCAATTACAGGACTTGAGATTACATGCAAGTAGTAGTTTTATTAAAGTAACTGCCTTTCCTAATATCACTTGACCTTAGCTCCACTAATACCTGATTATATGCAACCAACTTGACCAGGTCTGGCACTCACCCACTTACACAACTAGAATTCCTACAACGAAAATAGAACCTTAAGAAACATCAGACAATTACAACAGCAACAGACACACACGTCTAAGACAGCAACAAACGACAACAGCAACATCACTTACAAACATCAACTGACAGGACCTAGAACAACTAAACAACTAACAGACATTACATACTTTCTAGTGCTTGTCTGGTTTGTTCCATAGGCTATATACACATGGTAGGACCTATTATGGTTGCCCAATTATTTTGGCATTTGAATTGTAATTTTTGAATGTTGTGCTCATGTGGAGAGATTTCTAGCTATACATCCAACTGCATTGTACATGTGTCAAGGCAATTTGGGAGTGTTTTGGAATTTTATTTTAGTTGCTGGTGCAACTTCTAATCATATTTAATTAAATCATTTTGCTTTTGATCAATTTATATTCTTCAGATTAATAGCTGCCAAGAAAACTACTTTCATGTGTGCTCTAATGTTTAATGGCAGGTATAATATGGGTGTTATAACAACAAGAAAAAGCTTGGCCTTGTGTGACCGATTATCGGTTTCCTCCTTTTGTAGGTAAATGCTGTTATTACTTCTGTTTTAAGCCCAAAAATTTGGCAGAATGCTTGTTGAGAGTGTATGAATTGTCTGATTGTTACTTTAAGAATCAATGGCAGATTGCTTGGCAGTCTTTTCATATTCGTCTTAGGGTGTTTTCTCCAGTTACTCGATTTGTCCTCCCAATCATAAGGCATGATGCATAAATGCTGACTTTGTAAATATATCATACCTAATGATCATATGTGCTTGTGTGACAAGCGTATTTCCTCTAAATGCTACTGTGCGGCACTTAGCACTCTTGATCTCATTAAGGAAGGTTAAGTCAATCTTAAACTTACACACAAGATTTTAGAGAGGGAAGCTCTGTATAAAATTGATTTCACTCAACTGTTTGATGATTATAACTAAGAGGATCACTCTTATATTTATAGAAGGCTTATACAAATGAATGGCTAAAATTAATTTGATTTAAGGGTTACAATTTAATTGCACTTACCACATTCACTTACCTTATTTGCTTAGTGTACAACAACAACATATTTAGATATTTTTTGGGACCTTCTAGAATTTTCCAGTCTTCCAGTCTTCTAAATTCTTTATAGCTTCCAGAAGCTTCAGTTGGACTTGGGTTTTCAATCATCCCAATTTTATTTTATGGGTTGTGGAACCTCTTGGGGCATAATATCTTCTAAGTTCGTGACATTCTCCTCCAGTCAATCGGGTGATGCACTTGTTGTACTCTCTTCATGGAACTTCTTAATTTTATCTTGAAATTGTTGTAATGCTTTAGCTGGTCCTCAATTAGCCTCACTCTTTGGTAACCCCTCCTAGACAACCATATATTCATGCCTTAAGGGTTAGCCTCAACGTTGTACTTGTCAATCTGCTAAGATTTCCTCCATTTCTTTATCATACGAGTCTAGTACTCCAAGCGATGTTCTTTGAGAAACCATCCTTTCTTGGTCTTCTTTATCTTCATAATAAGGCTTCAATATACTTGCATGAAATATCGGGTGGAATGAGACTTTCTGCACTCATTTTAATATTCTAAATGGATCTTCATACCTTCTCATCAACACTTTATGTAATTGTCCTTTGGTGCGCTGAATTAGGTGTAGTTTAACCAACACTTGATTTCCAATTTGGTACTCCATTGGCCTTCTTTTCCTATTTGCAAACTTCTTCATTCTTTTAATATATCTTTGTAGTTATGCTTGAGCTAAGTCCTTTCTATCTTGCCATTCCCTTATAAATCTATATGTTGGAGGGCTATTTTGCCGAATATCTTGTAGCAACTGCACAAAGGGTTGAAGGTTGCTTTCCTAGAATAGTCTCAAAAGGACGATGTCTTGTAGACTCAATTCTTTTTGCAAATTAAAAGAGAACTAGACCACATGTATGAACTCTACCCAATCATGCTAATTTGCTCTTATAAAGTGTCTTAAGTATAAGTCTAAGAGGGCATTTACTCTCTTTGTCTAACCATCTATTTGGGGGTGAAAACTGGTTGAGAAATTCGATTTAGACCTTAATAGCTTCTAAAACTTATTGGTGAATCCCCTATCTCGATTATTAATAATTTTTTTCGATAAACCCTAATATTTAACTATGTGCTTTAAAAAGAACCGAGTCGCCTCATACCTAAGGCAATCCTTTGTGGTTGGGATGAAAGTAGCATATTTGGAGATGGTGACTTTTGCCATGATAGTGCCATATCCTTTTGACTTAAGTTAACTATGAAATCCATGGTGACACTATCTAAAGGTTCCTTAGGGACTTAGAGAGGCTCTAGTAAGCCAGCTATAGCCTTTTGCTTTACTTTGTCTTGTTGACATATTAGATAAGTCTTGACATAATTCTCTACATCATTTCTCATGTGTGGCCAAAAGTATCTCTCTTCGATAAGGGCTTGGGTACGATGCATGGTCGGATGTCTCGCCTATTTTGAGTTATCATATTCTTTTATTATTTCCTTCCTCAACTTTGAATATCATGGTACATATAACCGGCAGCCTTTTGTGTAAATCAATCTGTCCTCTTCCCTGAACCTTTTTGTCTTACCTTCTTTACGTTGAGCTAGTTGAGCCTTTACTAACTCATCTTGTTCCATCTCATCTTTTAATTTTGGCTAAGAGATTTATTTTTGGTTTGCCGATAGCTATCAACTCCACCTTCTGACTAAGGGTATTAGCTACTACATTTGTATTCTCTAGTTTATATTTAATATAAAAGTCGAACTCTGCTAAGAAGACTTGCCATCAAGTTTGTTTTGGGGAAAGCTTTTTTTCTGTTTGAAAATAACTCAGCCACGTTGTTTGTCCTCACCACAACTTTTCCTCTAAGGAGATGGTGTCTCCAAGTCTGTAAACAATGAACTATTATGGCCATCTCCTTCTCATGTACCGTATACTTCCTCTTAGTCTTGTTCAATTTTCGACTTTCATAAGCTATTAGGTGTCCCTCTTGCATCAAGACACCACTGATATCAAAATCATTAGCATTTGTATACACTTTAAAGAACTTGTTGAAATTTTTGAGGGCAAGAACCGTTCCTTTGTAATTGCCATCTTCAATGTATCAAAAGCGTTTTGTCTCTCTTCATTACACTCCTAAGGGGCAATTTTCTTAAGTAAGTTGGTTAAAGGGGCAGCTATTCTAAAATAGCTAGAATAACTTGGATGAATCTCCTATAGAAGTTAGCCATGAAATGATATCAATTCAGTGGGTTTAGTAGGCTCTTCCATTCCTTAATCGCACGGATCTTTCCTCCATCCATATGAATCATAACTTGTCACCAAGAAATGTCATCTCCTCTTGAGCAAGGCCACACTTCTCTCTTTACATATAACTCGTTTTCCTGTAATGCTTGGAACATCAACTGAAGGTGTTGAACATGCACCTCCATCGTGTTATTGTAAACCGTGATGTCATCCAAATAGACTGCCATAAAGTGATCTAAGAAAGTGGTTAGGACTTTATTCATAAGGGTACAGAAGGTAACAGGTGCATTAGTGAGTCTAAATGGTATCCTTAAAAATGGGAAGCTCCATACCTCGTGACACGTCATCTTAGGCTCGTCTCCTACAATTTTGACTTGATGATACCTTGATCGTAGATTGAGTTTTGAGAAGTATTATGCCTTGCCTAATTGATCAAAAAGGTCGGATACTAAGGGGATGGGATACCTGTTCGTTGCTATACCTGTTCTTTACTGTAATCTTATTCAAAGCCCTATAATCAATGCATAGATAGAAGGAGCCATTATGCTTCTTTTGGAACAATATTAGAGCTCTAAACAGTGCCTTTGACGGTTAGATGAAGCTTGTGTCGATTAATTTCTTTAGTTGACACTTAAGTTCGTATAGTTCCTTAGGAGTCATTCGTTATGGCATAGTTGTGGGTGGTTTGGCTCCATGTTTTAGTTCAATTTTGCGATCAATTTCTCTTCATAGGGGAAGTTACTTTAGTAGCTTTAGAGGTATGACATCAAGAAACTCTTCCAACAACTTGCTTACTGGTGAGCGGATTCCTTCCTACCTTTCCATCACTCTTAATTTTTAAGTTAGTTTAGTGTGTAGTTTCATTCCTCCGTAACTTGTTAACCAGTTGCAGGGCTAAAAGAAACTTGATGGCTTAGCCTATTTTGTGAGCTATCGGGACAATACATTGTGCCTTCTCATCCAATACATAAAGGCAGTTGGCTTAAGAGACAACTAAAGCATCAATCTTATCGAGGAAAATCCATTCCAATCATGAATTGAAAATCATCAAGTGTTATTACTTCAATAGATTCCTTCCCACTTCAACTTCAACGCCTACCTCTACTTCTCTTACTACCCCGATTGTAGGGACTTCTTTTTAGTTGATAGTCTTGAGCTAAGTCTTTGTCTTTTCTATCTTCAATCCTAATTTGGTAGCTGTTATTTCTAAGATAAAAAGGTGGAATGCACTTGTGTCTATAAGGGCATTTAGCTTTGTCCTCGCTATGGACACCTTTGTATACATTAGTCCTTGGTGCTTCTTTACTGCTTTGGTTTTCACGGCACTTAGAACTCGTAGTGAGCCTAATTGAGCCTTCTCACCTTTATTGGCCATTAATGCTGCCAGTCGATCTTTCTTTGTGCACTCCCTAACATAATGGGAGCCATTGCAGAAATAACACTTAAGTCCTTAAGGTTTCCATTATTCACCATACCTTCCTTCTTGAGGCCTTCCTCGATCACTATCCTTCTCTTTTGTCTTTGCCTTCCCCTTTGAAGAATCACCGCTCTTTTCCTTATCAACTCTCTTTCATTTGATTCAAGGAGTCTTAGACGTTGTTCTTTTAAACTCTATCAAGCTCTTAGCAATGGCTATGGTCTTGGAAATGTCCATCCCTCTTTGCTTCAATTCATCTTTGCCCAAGGTTTGAGCTCATTAAGGAAATTCACTAGAGCATCATTGGGGCTCAGATTAGGAATCTTCAACATCAGTTTTGAAAACACTTGCACATATTGCTTTATATTGCACTTATGAGTCAAGTATCATGATCTAACCTTAGCTTCCATAGAGGCATTCTAAGGAGAAAATTGGCCTTTATGTCCTTGGACAAAGTCACCTTAAGCATGGATTTCATTTGCCGTCTTATGCCACTAGACCATAGTAAAGTCTTTTGGTATGGCTGCAGTATATACTTTTCCTAAGTTATCTAGAATTCCAATAGTATTGAAATATTTCTTTACCCTCCACAATAAGTTATCTATATCACGGGCGTATCTTATTCCTTCGAAATATTCAGGTTTGGGAATATTTAACCTAGGCACTAGTTGAATAGTCACTCCATTTGCTACAATGGCTTGACATGTTGCCGGCTGGTTCTTAAGATGCTCAATTTCTTGATGCATGGCCACTATAACCACATTAGTCTTGGCTTGATAAGCCTCTTTCTTCGCTTCTAAAGCATTAACTTGAGTCTTGAGGATTTCCCTTTTTCCTTTAAATTCCCCATCACGTTGCTTTAGTTCATCTAATGCCTGATTCAAGGCTTTGTATAACTCTCCTTGGAGTTCCTCCTCCAATTCCTCCATTTGGGCCTCACAATCATCCAACTGCTTTTTGGCACTAACGATGCTTGATTTTGTCTTGTCCATTCTAGTAAGGAGAGTGTTTGGCAAATCCTTGGACTTAGCCTTATCTCTTGTAGTGTGGCGGTCTACTTGGTCGGCCACCTTGTTGATTGTTGAGATGATGTTATCACCTCTTGATGACATCTTTCCCTTAAAGCCAACTTTGATACCACTTGTTATAAGTATGTTTTTTTCAAACTCTCATGTCGTACTTAGCATTCTTGATTTTATTAAGAAAGGCTAAATAAGCTTAAAATTTATACACAAGATTTTAGAGAGAGAAAGTAGAGAGAGAAGCTCTTTATAAAACTGATTTCACTCTTCTGTTTGATGATTATTACTAAGGGGATTATTCCTATATATATAGAAGGCCTATACAAATGAATGGTCAAGATTAATCCAATCTAAAGGTTACAATTCAATTTCACCTAAACTTAAGTGTACAAAATATCTAGATATTTCTTGGGACCTTCTAGAATCTTCTAGTCTTTTAAAATCTTCGAAGCTTCTAGAAGTTTCAGTTGGACTTGGGCTTCTAATCTTCCCCATTTTATGGGCTGTGGAACCTCTTAGGGCGTAGTATCTTCTAGGTTCGTGACACTTGCCTGTAGATGCATATTGAACCCATTCCAGATACTTTAATCCATTTCTTGTAATTTTATGCTGCATTTTGAAATTGGGTTTAGGGGGTTTGAGTGCATCTAATAGATGAACCAGGCTTGGTTAGAAATTCCAATTTGTGGCAAAGTTTTGGCTGATAGATGTAGGCCAATTAGGGTGCACTTGTTTTTTCCATTATTAGGGAAAAGTAGAGGAGGGGGTTGCATGTATCTCAGGTTGAAATGGAAACAAGGCTGTATGCATGGGAATTATAACCTTTACTTTATGCTTATATTATCAATTGGTTGGGTGGGATTGGCGAACGTTCCCAAACTATTCTCTACTTAGTTTCTTGCTTTACATATGTAAATAAATCATGGAGCCCGTTTGTACTTGTTGTATCTTACCAAGTGCATGATGTCACTTTGCTTGCAGGCGGAGACTCTCAACAGTCTTGGTACGCATGAAATTTGCGGAGCATTTAAAGGAAGCAGTTACTTACATCGAGCAGGGTCACATCAGAGTGGGCCCTGAAACAGTCACAGATCCAGCATTTCTTGTCACCAGGAACATGGAAGATTTTGTTACATGGGTTGACACATCTAAAATTAAGAGAAAGGTTCTTGAATACAACGAGAAGCTGGATGATTATGATGCAATGAACTGAAAAGATCTCTCCCCAGCAATGGAAGCTCTGGCCAGAGTTGCTAGTGAAGAGAGGAATGCCAACATGGGAAGATTCTTTTCCATGGGCATTCTGTTGGCCTCTTATGTTGAATGATCTGAGTATTATACGTCGAGGAGAATATTTCCAGGAGTTTGAAGATGCAGTCTTGATCAGATAACACTGGTAATCTATTTGTCTGCTGCCTATTAGGAATACCTTCATGAGAATCTGTGAACTTAAGAACAATGAGATACACTTCTTCCCTTGTAGAATACTTATGGAAAAGAACGCCCATGGAAAAGAATCTGGCCGGAGTTGCTCCGTTTACTTTCAAGGACAAGATTTTGAGATTTGGTTATTGTCTTGTGATTATAAATATATGGCACCTCCTAGCAGTGTTAATTAATCAACGATTTCAGTTTAGAGGGGACTTCGATGAGTCGTTAAATGAACAAGATGGCAGAAGCATTCGCCAAGAATGGGCTACCGACATCTCATCCTCGGAGTTAGCATGATAGTGCTCCCTCTCGTTCGGTTGCTGAATTTATTGCACAATTCATCTAGGGTAATGGATTGCCACGGATCATTATTGAAAAGCAAAAAAGAAAGAATAATTAATTTTTTCATCAAATCATGATTTAAGTTAGTGTGCGTCCTAAGCCCTAACTTTCATAATATTCTCGAGATGAGTATAAAAGCCTCTCTCCTCTCTCTTTTACAGTTGATGGTCAAGGCAAGAGAGAAAATTTAAACTTGTTCAGTCTTTCGTTTATTTTTGGTTTTTTCTTTTTTAATTTTCATCACAATGTTTGAATTAATCTAATAAGCGTTTTTCTTTTTTAATAAAATGCTGAGGTAATATGCTGAAGAAGTAAAAGGATTAGCTTATGCATGGAAAAATCTGTGGGGTACGATTAGGCTACCGTCCTCAAGTCTTGCTATTTCTATTTGTATCATATATCACACTCATGTTGCATGCTTTTATAGTTCTCATTGGCAGAGTTACAAAAGAAGTGAAATTTGCTTCTGTTATATTAAATTGTTGATCTGTCCCAGCAATTATGTTATACTTTCTAGTGTCTTAAAAGTCAGTTTGACCCCTATGACTTCAACTGTTTTGATTCAATTCTGGTCCATCCTTAATTGATGGTTGAATCAAGTTTCATCTTTTTAACCTTTAACTTTTTCATATGTTGGAATTAGTCGCCCAAATTGGATTGGATGGTATTTTGTATCCATAAGTGCATATTGTTTTCTATGGTATCATTTACTTGCTATACTTTTACGATGCAATTGTAAATAAATTCTTTAATTCATTGTTTAATTTTTATGTTAGTAGTTACTAGACAAATAGAGGCTTTAAGGTATCGGCTAAAATTAAAAAATTTGTACTAAATAATAGGTGATACAAATATCTATTTTTATAAAGTATAACTTTTATACCAAGTTTTCAAATCATAGTAATGAACTTTCTTTTAATTTACAATAAAAATAGTTAGTTTCTTTTATTTTTTTTTTCAATTTTTGAATCATAAAAATTCTTCAATATTGTACATACTAAACATAATACAGGATTATTGTATTGTTTTATTCTCATTATACTATGCTTTTCAATTTTCCTTGTATTGTTTTATTCAACGAACCAAATACTAACTATATGTAGGGCTAGGAAAAAAACCGATCAAACAAAAAATTGGACTGGATTGAATTGAACTATAATGTAAATTAGGTGTGAATTGTTCTTTTAGGTTTGAAAAAATTATAAACCGAATCGTAAGAAGTAAAAGGAAAAAGAACCATAGTTTGGACAAATAAAGGTATGCATAAAATTCGAATGTTTTAGAAGAGATGTTTCCATTTGTTCATGTAATAAATTATAAATAAAAATTTTTTATCCCAATTGAAACTAGAACAAAATACATAATTAATTTCGCATTGTTGTGTTATCATCTTCATTCTAGAATTCTTAAATTACCTAATGTGAAGTTTCAATATTGAAAGAACATATTGTTAATTCTTATTATATTAACATAATAAATATATTGCCACATATTTGTCTGGAAATTATATTTTACAGAAAAAAGTGGAGACTAAAGGTTCACAATGCGAGTACTTCATAGATATTTTGAGATTCTTGGTTCGAATTGCCAACTAAACAAGATCAAACGGTTATTTTTAGGTTTAAAAAAATTATGAATCAGATTGTAAGGTTAGGTTCAAGTTAAAAAGAAAAAAAATTGAATAGCTAAAATTTGGAGGGGTGAATTGTATCAAATTGAATTGAATTCATCCATGCTTGAGTGCATGTTGGTAATATAGTTCTTGTGATGTTGAGGCATCTTAGTAATTTTTTTTTTTTAGTGGATAAAAGTTTTAAAAAGAAAAATTAAAGTAGTTTGGTTAATGTGAAAGCAGAAAGAAAGTTCACTTGTCTCTATAATTTATTCGAATTGCAGAATATCATTGAGTTGCTCCTCAGAGTAAATCGACGTATTGCAAAATGGACACTACTGTTAAACATATGCAATGAAAAATGTTTTATGTACTGCTCATATAGGTAGCTATAACTGGACACGGTTTCTTCACTTAAATCGAAATTAAATTGTTTATGCAATCTGTTGAAATCACGTTGAATCAAATCCAAACGGCAGTCAAAACAATTTTGGCCAAGAAAAAAAAAAAAAAAAAAACAAAAAGAGGCAGTCAAAACAAGGTTTTACTTTTGAGCCAATTTGAACGTGGTAAAATGTTAAGCCCAAAAGAGTCTTAGTAAATTAATAGATTATTCGTTGAGTGATATCATATGAATTGATTAGATACTATGAATTGTCTATTAAAGGAAATGCAATTTGATTATTTATTCATCCATTCACGTAAAACAAGGATTCATAAAATTATCTCTCTTTTTCTCCCTTAATCATTTAGAGATTACTTTGTCTTGGATACAAGTTTACAGTTTTTCCTTGATTCAATTGCTATTTTACGTTCAACTGAATTACGTGAGTGAAATTTCCATTTGTCTTTCATAACATCCCAATAAAGCCGATAGTGAGAAAGCAAAACAATACTATCTGCCTTATACTATCTATCAATATGTGGAAAAATAAGACCACGCTTTGTACCGTCATGAAGAAGCTTTAGACTTACAAACTTTTGGCAATATCTTGCACCAAGTTCTAATTCTAGTTGTATTTTGGTTCTGCATTTAAGCTTTTGAGTCGAGCGTTTGGTTATGATCCATTTGTATTGTTTTTAATTGCTTGTTAGAGTTATGAGTTGTCTTTGGGTGTTTAAATATTTCTTTTTATAACTTTGGGGAAGTTAAGATTTTATTTGGTTGTATTCTAACTTTTCGGTGAGATACTATACTCTTAATTTCTTTTTCCATAATCAGCTGAAATAATTCCAAAAAATATCGATCATTGTCTAGTCAATGGACAAGACCAATAGCTAGATAAGCTAAAGATTAAAACTATTAAACATTGAAAGAAAATTCTTTTGACTTGTGCTTTTAACTATTCATGGTTTAGATTCATTTAAACTTTTGGTTGATTTCGAGATTAAGTTTAATTTCTGATTTTGGGATATTTTCTTTAGCAAACTTTTTATTTTTGAATTATTTGTTTTATTTTTCACATATTTTATTTCCTTATTTAACATTTCAAGGGTATTAAAATCTGCATGAATAAGAAAATTATATTTTATTAAGATAGTAAGAAGATTTTCTTTTCATGTAATTTCTTAGATACTAGGATATCAATATATTTTTGTTTATATATTTTCCATAATTGTTAGGATTATTTGTTACCTATAAATAGGCTATACCATGTATTATTGGGCATTATAGAACATGATGAAATATTGAAAAGTTTATTCTTGACACATATTTGTGTTTATAAGGTTATACGTTGTGCCACCTGAAAAACATTTTAGAGTTTGGAATGATATATATACAACTCAACAATACCAAAAGTTATTTAAACATCTTTCATAATATGCCATTAAAACCTAGACAACCTGTTCATTAGTTAAAGTTAACATTGTCTGCGTATGTACATCTTAACACTAAGGAAGATGCATAGCTGGGTCGGGGAAACAAGAACTTCGGATGAGACAAAACCGACCGCGAAGAATCAGACGGCAATGGATCCCTAATCAACAAACCTAAGATTAATGGAATCAAAATAGGTTCTATTTTATTTATATCTTATATGTATTTATCAGTATTTATGTGAGGTTTAGTGTTTGAAAAATTGTTTTATTTATATCTTATATGATTTTATTTTATAATTATAATAAAGATAGTGATTGAAGCATTATAATTGAAAAATGAAAATTGACATACTATTAAGAGAAAAGATTTAAAATATATATATATTTTATATATTAAAAATGATTATTTTAATTGATATTTTTATAAAAATAAATAAAATAAAGGATAGATAAATTTAAATTTATTGGGTCTTTAATTTTAGAAGAAGGGTATATATGAAATTATATTTTCATTTTTCTTTATCAAACGTAAGATTTAAATAGATATCAATAAGATTCTAATAAGATAGGAAAAAAGAAAAAAAGATGAAAGAAATAAAACTATAATCTAATTTTTCCTGAATAATTACCTGATTGTCGTGAAGAAAATCATCAATAAAGGGTAATTGAAATTTGATCCTAGAAATCGGAGTTTAATTCAATCAAAATCTTTTAATATCACACAGATACATTACGAGAATATATCCAACCTGATAGAGTCAAGTCGTGAACATATTAGAGCAAGTTTACATCGAATGTGAAAATCTATGTTTCAAATGCCTACTACCAGAATGCCTTCCACTTTAAGATGTAAATTTGCTCACCTTTTAAACAATCTCGTAATTAATATCTTTAGTATAATGGAGATTGGGATGGTAGATTAAACAATCCTTATTGCAGTATTATAGATTAACCACAATAAATGTTACCAAAAAAAACATCAGTCATAAATTTCTAATAGGAAAGACATTGTATTTGCTTCACCACCTACTTACTTTATATTCACTTTTATGTAAAAATATGCAAATGGATTAAACAAACCAATTTGATCCAATTCACTTTGATCTGTTTATAAAACAGATCAATTTATAAGTCAAAAGTATAACTGTATAAAATAGGATGACCTAAAACTAATTCACTTTGACTTGTGATTCAACAGTTAGGCTCATTTAATCTATTTTTTTAAATGATTAAAAAACTTTAGTCTAACTTTATTTAAAAAGCGAGTTAAATAGATCAACTCGTAAACCTATTTATATATATCTCCCTATTTTGTATGCTTGTGTTTAGGATTATAATCAACTTATTCTATGGCTATGGTATTTATTTAAAAAAGGGATATTAATATATATATATATATATATATATTTATAAGAGGTTTAGTTAGGAAATTCAAGGCATCATGTTACCAAAAATAATGCTGCTAGACAAAAATTTATCATTTCATTTCTATCCCAAATGGTCATGGGTCATCTAACAAGCTATTAAACTTTAAATGTAATAGACTGCTGTTTTTATTTTGTTTTTATTTACTTATTTTTATCTATAGTTGATGAGACAATTCTCACCAGATGAAACCCTAAGATGGATAGATGCTCTTGCGGTCATCCCCAGCAGCGGCTCGAGGCTGATGAAACTGTCCAAGTTGTCCAAGGCTCGCCGACAAGTTCATTGCAAGGAGGTCGGTGTCGTAGCACCACCAGTGTCGAACCCTCGGAGAATCTGGTGCTGATCCCTAGGGACGGATTGGTGATGGTAGGGGTGATCCCGTTGGCTTGATTCTATCAGGTTGATTCCTAGATTTTGTTGGCGGTGGTTGTGGGTGGTAGTGGTGGCTGCCGCAACAGCGATGAGTCCATGTCCGGCAATACCTAGGTTTTGGCACTTGGAATTCCGATTTGGCACAAGTTAGATCCATTTGAAGCAGCTGGAGTTGGTGCTGGAGGAGAGAGATGACCCCGATGTAGCCGAAGACGGGGTCACGGAGCCGCATATCAGCCTCATAGGTGGGGGAATTGACAGCGTCTTCACGCTGGTGGGGGTGCAATTCGTTCAATAGCTTTGTCACATTGCTAGCACCGAAGATTTTGTGCACATTGGTGAACTTCTGAGGCTGGTCCGGTGGGAAATACGGTGCGAAGACGCACTGTGGTTGGCACTTCCGCCGCAGGAACTTGCATGCAGCGCATGGGGACGTTGACGACGATGCCATCTTAACTCTAAACTGTTGAAATCAGAAAAGTTGAGAAGTCACCTTTCAATCATATCAATCCGTGTACACGATAAAAAGGTGATTAATTACCTTGGATGTGACCAATATATGAAGCCCTAGGCAATAGCTAGCGAATCCAAACTTCTGATTCTGGGCTTTATATGACTTTTGGGTGTGAAACTAACAAAAAGCGTCAGAAAATATTCACGTTCACAAACACGACGGAAAATACAAAAGGAGAAAAAGAAGTGAAATTTTTTATTAATGAAGAGCAATTATATCTTTCTGATTATTAAATTTTTTTTTTTCCTTTTCATCTATAAAAAAAGAAAAAAAAAATGAAAGTGTAATGTTGTAATAAAGAAGGAACAATTGCGACTAGAATGGTAAAGAAGAAAAGGTTTTGGCTCCTTTTTTTATTTTCTGGTCTTTTTTTTTTTTTAAGGATTGATATTATTATCCATCATCTTAGTCTTGATTTGATAACTTTTAAATCTAGATCATCGAAAAAATTGTAAATTCAATGTTTTAAACTTAAATATATGGAAATGAATAGTGAGATGATAAGTGAATTTGATCTTATTGAAATAGAAGACGGGACTGTAAAATCTCTCTTTTTAGTGATCTTATTTTGATTTGATTTTTATAATTTACAGGATCAGTAAAATGGAATTTTTTTCCTTTTCCATATCAAATTTGAAGAGATTTAACAAAATAAAATAACATATGTGCATTCATCTTTGAAAAGGTAATCCAATAAAATCACCTAAAATAAATAACAAAAAAAAAATGAAAAATTCTCTTCCATCATCAACATATGCAAGTACATATCTAGGAAAGTAATTCAATTAAACCACCCAAAATAAAATAAAAAAATAAATAAATAAAAGGAAGAGAGAGAGAGAGAGAGTTTGTAGTTGTATACCATGTAGGAAACTTAGCAAGCATATCAAAAGAGAAAAGGAAAAGTAATAGATAGTATAGATATATAAGAATCATTTTAATTTACAACTTTAATGACTATTATATGTAACTCCTAAAATTATATTTATGACAATCGAGTTTAGATTTAGGATCTTTAAGGAAAATTAGCTAATTGATCTCAAACTTTACAATTAAGATAGAAATGTTAAATGAAGTGATACAGTAAAGTTAGATTTTAAAAATAATGATAAAAAATCCCAACTTTTCCCTTAGAAGTAAGATTATTTAATATAGTACTAAAATATTCAGAACCCCTAAAATTAAGTTCGGATTGCGATGGGAATTTAGAAATAAATTAATTAAGCTCCAAAAAGAGATAACATAGTAAAATTTACTATATGAATATACTTGTATTTTTATAAGTATACCTGTTATAAATAATAATTATACTCGTAAAATAACCTTAAATTACGTAATTATATATATATATATTATATATTGCATTTAATTTACGAAATTAATTAAGAGAACATATCCTAAAAATAAAAGATATGTTAGAAACTTAATTATATGAATATAGTTATATATTACGTATGATATATACACGAGACATATACCCGTATATTAATAAATAACTAAATATTAATAAAATATACCAAAAATACGTAAATAATTGCAAATCTTATCCAAAAACATTCAATTACAGTTGGGAACTTCTGAAATTCAACCGTAGCCTCCTCTTGCTGAATTGGGATGATGAATCAACATGAAATTAAGAGGAGAGTGGCACCTCATGCTTAGATATTAGGAAGAAAAGAATGAGAAAAATTAAAAAAAATCCCATGCTGCAGAAAATCCCCTATAAATAGCAAACTCCAACAAACTAGTTTTAATTTAGCAATTTGGAACCAAAAGTACTCAAAGGAAACTTAGAAAAAAAAATCATGAAAAAATAGAAAAAAATTTGGAAAAAACAAAGTACATACCGAGCTGAGATAATTCCTAGGGCTTTTGACGTTATACTATTGAGCCACTTCACCACCAAGGAGTACTCCCAGCGTTTAGGGCTTTCGACATACCCTCACTACCCCATGGCTATTGGAGAACCCAAGAACATAAAGGTCGATTCTCTACTCTGTTTTTTAATAATTTGTAAGAAATACCTAAACAACTCAGAAAATTATGAAAAATAATTGTAATTAGGTTATTTTGAATATGCTTTTGTGTGATATTTTTATTTTTGAAAAATTTGTAATATTTAGTATACTTGCTTAAGAAAATTATTATTTATCCGAAATTTGAATTGTAAAATAAATATACTAAATAATGTTGTTTCTAATTTAAAATTTTTGTATAGGATATGTATGATATATATGTAACTGCTATGTAGTCCAAATTTTGATTTGAATATTTTTAATATTTATTGCATTTTTTTGCCTAAAAATAGCTCGAAAATAGGTTGAAATTGTGAAATAAATAGGAAATTATGAAATTAAATGATGAAATGGACATGTACTAATCTTTAGTGAATAATAACAATGTTGGGTAAAATTGAAATTAATTTAGATCATTATTGAGTAATTTAGGATAAGTCAAGGGGTAAAATCATAAATACGAATATATAGGCGATACGTTGAAAACTTGAAATCAAGTAATAACTGAGTTCCCCATATTTTTAGGAGCCTATAGAGATTTTTTGGGAATTATTTGGTGACACGAACTATTTATTATGAATTTACGTAGTAAAATAACTTAAATTACAAATCAGGACATATTTTTAGTAATAATAAATTAAAATGAAATAAATAGTTGAATAAATGCTATGTACGAATATATTGATTAGATTAGATGAAAAGGATATTTTTAATATGATTAATGATATTTTACTAACCGAGATACATTATATGTGTATTAAAGTTAAATAATACTTATATTATAGTATTATATTGACAAATTAGGTAAAATACAGTTTAATAACCTAAAACAGGTATAATATTTTGATATTTATTTAGATACGTATAATTGTATTAAAAACTCAAATTATTCGTTAAAGGTTATCTCTACAAATAAGACTCGTAACACGTGTTGTTAACTTTGTATGAACCAAATGACACTAATTTTATTAAAATCGGATAATCTTAAATAATATAACCTATAACTCTATAATATTCTAGAATGTATGTATTATGGTAACCTCATTAGAATTAAAACGTGATTTAATCAATTAAAAATATGTTTTAATATAATCGAAACGATATATAATACATAATATTATAAATTACGTATATTATCAATAATTAATGATTTAACTCGATATATATATAATAATAATAAAATTATATATTATTATGTTAATATATTCATATATATATATATATAACTGTTGTAAATCAAACCCTAATATTTTTGCAATTATTACGAAAACTAAATTTAGGTAGGTCAAACTGTTGGTAGCTCGAGTCTGCTGTAGTGAGTGTTTAAACGAGTAAGTTGAGATTTGTAGCTTCACTACTTGTTAGGATACTGTATTAAAGTATTTGGAGACTTGGGAGTACTTTTTATTGTTTTTGTAATTAGTTATTTATGCGTATGCCATATGTGTGAATGATACTCAGTTGTGACATGAGTTGAATTCCTTAGTGTGTTGTTATGCATGTTTGCATTGTCTCTGAATTGTACGAACTTGTTTGGTTACCCCTAATAATCACTAACATTTATTCGACTAAAACGAAACTGAATATGTATAATACCTATTAGGTGAAATGATTACGGTGTTAGGCTAAATACCGACTTTCTTTGATGAGGATAGTTGAAATGGTCCTTTCCCCATCCTTAGTTAAATTAAGCGACAAGCGAGAAGATTGTAGTAAGGATGGAGGCCGTGGTTCGAAGGTAGTCACTATAAGCCCTATAACCAGCTACTCAGGGTTCTAATCGGTTGAAAGATCCAATCGAGCCTAAATTATAAAATAAATTTAGAAATATTAATAAAAATTATCCTGTAAGTTTGAATTTAGGAAAATAAGTAATAAAATAAAAGAATATAAACATTTCAAATTTTAAATATATTACTTGTTATTTATTGAATATGTATAAAATGTATTTCGATAACTAATGAATCGCTAGAAATAAATTATATGTATACTAAAAATCATAAAATGACCTAAAAAATATTTAGGAATATTAATTTTTACTATATATGAAATTACATGTAGGTAAAAATATGCGTAATTATTTAAAATATACGAAATGTGCTAAAATAATACTAAATAATTAAATAAAATTCATAATTAATTAGGAAAAAAATCAAGAAAAATATAAAAAAAATGAGGAAAAGTCCAGAAGTAGGGCGTAGCAATTTGAAAATTAAAGAAAGAAATTAAGCAATTAAATTTAGCCAAATAAAATGTTAAAAAGAAGAAGAGATAAGATAATTGTCAAATTAATTTAATGCATAATAATTTCCCTAAAACTCTACAAATACCCTAAATTTTTCAAAACCTCATTTGGTCAGTTTGAAACCCTAGAAAATTAGAGAGAGGCGAAATTGAGAGGAAATTAAGGTCTTATAAAAATTTAGTAAAAATTTGTGTAGTTACAGCTTTTAAGGAGAACCTAGACCAGAAAAGCAGTTGGGAGTTGACAGCCACTACCACCATACGGTGGTGGCAGCACCTAGGTGGGCCGACACACCTTTGGCCACCGATGGTGGCCGAAGTCACCCAAATCGGTAAGTTTGATTTTTAGCTCGATTTTGTGTAATTTTATAAAAATAGTAAATATTCTTAGAAAATTATGAATTTTCTTATCCTAGAATATTTTAGTATGTAGTTTTTACGAAAAATATTATTTTGATGAAAATATGTTCCATGATAATGATTCTTAAGAAATCATGCAAAATCGATTATGTTTTGGTTTAGAAATATATAACCTTAAGAGTGTAGTTTTGAGCCCAAAATTTTTGTGTAGACTACTTAGGTAATATAGAATAGTGTGTTGAAGCCCTTTTTCAAAAATGAATTTTTAAAAATTTTAGATAATTTTTAGGCCTTAAAATGAGGCATAAAATGGGTAATTTAGGGTTAATTAAGTAATTAAATGGGTAATTATTGATTTGATGTACAATTATATGTTTTAGGATGTTGAAATCTGATGAAGTATGATACTTGTAGCATTTAAGGTGTTAGATGTAATTATTAGGATAATTATGTAGTAAATAAGTAATAGGGAAAAATAATACATTTTAAGTTAATTTGGTAATTAGGTTCAAATCTGATTTGGGATAAATTTAGACATTTTGAAATGTTAATTGATGTTGAGAGATGGTAATTAGAGTGATAAAAATATTAGATGTATATTATGTACATAATAAGTGATAATATATAGTATATAATTATTGGAAATATAATAAATAGAAAATATTAGGATAAAAATTGATATTACATAAATAATAGGGATATATAATAAATCTGATTAAAAAAAAATAAATTTATGAATTTATATGAAAAATGTAAAAATTTCTCATATTAAGAGTAAATTTGGTACACTAATAAGGATTTAAGTGTACCGGGTGGAATTAAATACTGATTAGGGGTAATTATGGTATTTAAGATATCTAAAAGTAATGTGATTAATTTTACATTATGAGTTGAAACGAGTTTCTAGGGTTCGGGCATAAAATAGTATTTAGAAATTGAACTAGAACCTAATTTAGAAATCATTGTAAAAACTAAACCCGAACCTAATCCCAAACCCAGAATAATTATAAAAGATTTGAAAACTTGGATAATTGGACATATTAAACTTTAAGTTAAAGATAAAAACAAGTGTTTTAGGATAAAACCTAATCTATAATAGTTATATAAAAATTGAGATAATGTTGGTAATATAAGGATTATTGGTGATAGATTGAATGAGTCCCACCTCGAGTGAACAAGCAAGGAGTCGAGGTAAGTTAGGATTAATACATTGCTGTATTTTGGAGACTTGAGATTATATTTGGTTGTGCTTGTGAGATAGTTAGTTGTGTGCATATGCTTGATTATGAGTGATATTATGATTCTGTTTGTTGTTCTGGCTTGTTTTGTATGAAGTGATTGATTACCTTAAACTGAACTTAATAAAGATATGACTTGTAAACATAAATCGAACCTGTATAGCAACCCTTTAGGGGAAACCTAGGATTCTTCAACCAAATACCGATCCCTTCGAAAGGGATAGCGTTGGATGGCATAATGGGTTCCTTCTTCATCCTTAGTTAAACTAAGTGACAGGTGAGGAGGTTAAGGCAAGGGTGAAGTCAATGGTTCGAAGGTAGTCGCGAGAGGAGTGGTGTCTCCATTGCACAAGCCTAGGTTTTGTCGTAAACTGTTGCATTAACGACAACTTCTTAACTCGCATTAGAGTAGGCGTAATTTCTCTAATCTTATGACAGGCCAAACAACGTCGTCTGATGGCATTTGTTTGAACATGCATTGCACCTAATACTTTGGTTGATAACCATGTTTGTGTTTGTGGTATAGTTATAAGTCTTTGTCCTAGCTTATTGAGCTGTGGTTGCTCACATTCTTGTAGCTGTTGTTGTAGGTATTAGTGATGAAGCGGCCTATCATCACCTTAACGCTAGTAACTGTGGAATCTTAGGGAATGAGAATGTAAACAGAAAAACAAATTCATTCTCTAGTTAGATTTATTTTAAAGCTCTTAGCATTAGTTTATAAATTGCTCAATTAAATTGTGATTAGATTGCTAGATCTTATAAATATACTTAGATTAATTTAATGCGAATATTTATTTTTCTTAAATTTATAAGTAAGCAATTTATTTAATTTATGAACTGTTTACTTCAAAGTGGATTAGTCATGGATGCCTTGTGTAGATTAGGTTTAGGATAACGGTTGTAAGGCCAACTTCTATCTTAGAATAGTTTGCACGGTGTGGTTGTTATGACTTTGCCGCTTCGAGGCGTGACGGTCATGGGATGAGGGTATTCTTCATTGCATAAGCCCGGGTTTGGTCTGATTTGAGTCACAATAAAACTCCTCAATTTGGGTTGGAGCAGATGTAATTTCTCTAACCTCATTATGGACCGGATAACATTGTGCGATGTTTTATTTAATTGATTGTATTGTATTTTATCATAATTAATAACCTTGCTTATAATTGTTTGGTACTATTTTAACTTCGTCCTACTTATTGAGATAATTGTGCTCACATCCCCATAAACTCTTTTGCAGGTACTGAGTGAGGACTAGGATGTTTCGATATTGCTAACTCTAGGTTAGTGAGCTATTGACTAGGAAAGTGAAGGATAAAGAATTAATTGAACCTAGGCTTTTGACCTTTCTTTTATTTTTTCTTTTGAATTTTGAGGAAACTAATTTGGAATTCCCTATGATGTCCACTAGTTTCTTAACTTGTTGTAAATAGTCTGCAAAACCTATGGCTTTTTGATAAATTCTAATTGTACACTTTAACTTTGGAGGTGAAACGTTTGTATAAATATTGTTGAGTTATGGGATAACAGGTTGTATAGAATAGGTATTTTGTAAAGCTCTACCATATATTTGGTTATTAACAGGTATTAGAGCAGACGTTTGAAGCTGGTTGAGTTGTGTACGCTTTGTGTGAACTGTATTTACGATAGTAGTTGTGAAGTTAGCTAACTATCTTAGGTTAGTTTACATAGTAGGACTGTTATAACTCTTCCTATTCGGAGCATGACACTATATTCTTTTGCACTTTTAATATATCTATAGCAATTAATTAAAATTTACATTTATCATATAACTTTCTTCCATATTGTATATGTGAAAAGATTAACAAGTCCATATTCATCACCATATTTTGATGGAGAAGAGAAATTAAGGTTTATTGTGTTAATCGAATTGTTAAAAGAGAAAAGAGAAAAGAGAAGAAGAAAAAAAAAAAAGTTTTGTGTAGAATGGTGCAATTCTTGTTTTATAGCCATATAAGATTATAACTCTTACAGTTTTTTACATAGAATACATATCCTTAGAATATATAGTTAGGGGAAAAAAAAGAAAAAAAATGAAAGAAAAAAGCTAAGGTAATTGAAAAAAAGAAAAAGATATATTATAAATTGTCAAAAAGTATTACTTAAAAGGAAAAAACTTCCCAAATTATATATCAAAATAAATACATAGCTCAACTTCTCATATGTTTTATCTTTATCACTCGCTTCATTCCCTTGTATGTTTTCTTATAATTTATTCTAATTGATTTCTAAACTAAAAATTCCTAATTTGATTGGTAGTCATATCTTCCCTAATCACCATACTCAATTCCAAATACTTGTTTGTATGGAATATAGAGATTCTGACCTTAGAAATCATAATCTCAGTCTAATTAAATCAATGCAATTTTAGTTAATCAAATCGTATTACAATATATAGCTTCGGAAACTTTTTCCTTTTTTATATTCCATCTATTTATGTTATCATTTATTTATTTTCATAATTTGTTCTATCAATCACAGTACCTTTTCATATTTATTATCCCTTCTTTTTCATTATCTAGGATATTTTGGCATAATTTTAATTTCTTTATAGTATAATTATCATATTTGTCTTAATTCCACCTTAATTGACATGAAAAGACGGCAAGTTTCCTCTTAGAGATTTGGGCTATTAAAGTTGTAAATATGCTAAAGTTATTGATATTGTAGCTATTCCTCTAGAGATTTAGAGGGACAAGATTATGTATATCCAACAAAAACAGATTAATCCAATTATTGGGTAAATATGCACTATTCTCTTAGTTTGACTATTTGTTTATTTTATTTCATGTACTACGTGCTTCTTATTTTTCGATTTGTGTAGTTTGACTTGATGATTGCAAATATGAACTTATTTTTATATTGACTTACTTTTATTAATATTTGAGACAAATCTAAATTTATTTGTATAATGATATACAAAACATTGATTTACCAATTCAAAATATTTCTAAACAAAATTTACGGTTTACATTTTTAGTATGTTTATGAAGTATGAATGAGTTCAATCAAATTTGTCATTGCACTATTTGTATACTTCTGTTTTAATTAATTTTCATTGAAACATTTGTTACTAATACTTTCAAGTATTCATTTTCTTGAGCTGTTTTTCTACAAAAATGGATGGCATGCAAAAGAATAAGTAGTGTTAGTGGAGACTAGTTACTATGAGATACAACCAAAATTGCAAATTCTGATTTATGAAGAGAAATGATATCTTTCTAATTATTAAAAACTTTTCCTTTTCCTCTTCATTTATCAAGAAGAAGAATTATGAATGTGCAATGTTGTAATAAAGAAGGAAAAATTAAGACTAGAGTGGTAATGGAAGGAAAAGGATTTTTGTTGAAGATCTTCAAAATCTGAAGTGATATGAAAAATTAAACAAAAATGATAGTAATAACCGGTAAAGTTGGGGGATCTGAGAGTAATGATCCATTCTTATTCGGTTCTTATAGTTTACATCTAAAGAGTATCGGCTAAAATGGATTTTTTTTTTTCAAATATGAAATTTCAAGATCTAATAATCTCTAAATGGAAAGATTCTCTTCCTTCATATGCACATACATCTCTAAGAAATTAATCCAATCAAACCACCTAAAATAAAACAACAAAAAAAAAAAAGAAAGAAAAAACAAAGAGAGAGACTTTGTAGTTGTGTACTATGTGGAAAACCTAACAAGCATATCAAAAGAAAAGGGAAAAAGTAATAGATAGTATAGATATATGTTTACAGTTCCAACAAATACTATATTTTTTTACACTTTTAATATATCTATAGCGATTAATTAAAATTTACATTTATCATATAACATAAATATATCTATACACTTTCTCTTTTCCAAATTGTATATGTGAGAAGATTAACAAGTCCATATTCATCACCACATTTGATGGAGAAGAGAAATTAGGTTTATTGTGTTAATTGAAAAGTTAAAAGAGAAAAAAGTAGGAAAAAAAAAAAGTTTTGAGTAGAAGGGTTCAATTCTTGTTTTATAGCCATATAAGGTTGGAACTCTTACAATTTTCTACATAGAAGACATATCCTTTGAACATTAGTTAGGGGAAAAAAAAAAGAAAAAAAAAACCAAAAGCTAAAGTAATTGAAAACAAAAAAAGTATATTATAAACTATCAAAGAGTATTACTTAAGAGAAAAAATCTTACCAAATTAGATATTAGACTAAATAAATTGTCCAACTTCCCATTCTTATATCTTATCTCTATCGCTCACTTCATTTCCTTATATGTTTCCTTATAATTTATTCCAATTGATTTCTAAAATAAAAATCTTTAGTTTGGTTAGTGGCCATATCAACCTTAATCACCATACTTAATACTAAAGTTGGGCAAAAAAAATCACGAATCATTGATTGAACTGTGAATTGAATTGAAAAATCGTTTTTTTTTTTTTGCAAACCATTTGGTTTACGGTTTGGTTTGGTTGTATATAAACGGTTCGTAGTTCAGTTTGGGAAAATGAATCGAACCAAACCATTTTGAATTGAACTGAACTGTTTAGTTAAATAAAAAAAATTATACAATTATTTTGTACTTTTTTATATTTTTTTCCATTAATCTTCATAAATTTCATCAAAAATTTCAAATTTTATCATTCTTTATCATAATTTTGTATCAATTATTAAAATTAAGTTGAGTAAATTCCATTTGAAATTTCATATTTATTGGAGATAAAAATGTTTAGTGAAAATTTGACACAAACAGTTCGAACTTTGGATTGAACCGAATTTAATTAAGTTAAAAAAATTTATGAATCAAACCGTATAGTTAGGTTCAATTTAAAAAAAAAAAAACCGAATTGTTATATTAGGTTCAGTTCAATAAGGGGGAGGGAGAAACCGTACCGAACCGAACTGCGCTTACTCCTACTTAATACCAAACACTTGTTTATATGGAAATATAGAGATTCCCATGTTGGAAATCATAATCTCAATCCATCAGACTGGTGTGATTTTAGTTAATTAAATCATATTATAATATATAGTTTTCAGAAGTTTTTTTCTTTTTTCATATTTAATCTATTTATGTTATCATTTATTTATTTTCATAATTTATTTTGTCAATCATAATACTTTTTCATTTTTATTATCCCTTATTTTCCATTATCTAGGTTATTTTGGAATAATTTTAATTTCTTTATGGTGTCATTATTATATTTGTCTTAATTCCACCTTAACTGTTGGTATAAACATGCTAAAGATATTGATATTTTGACTATTCCTCTAGATATTTGGAGAGAACAAGATCATGTGTAATCAACAAAAACTTACTTATTATCCAATTATTGGGTAAATATGCACTATTCCCTTAGTTTGAGTATTTGTTGATTATATTTTGAGTAATACGTGCTTTTTTTTTTTTTTAATTTGTGTAGTTTGACTCGATCCTTATAAATATGAACTTATATTTTATATTGAGATATTTTTATTAATACTTGAGGCAAATCTAAATTTGTTTGTATAATGATATACAACATAATGATTTATCAATTCAAATTATTACTAAACAAAATTTATAGTTTACACTTAGTATGATTATGAAGAATGAATGAATCTGATCAAATTTGTCATTGCATTGTTTGTATACTTTTTTGTTAAATAATTTTGATTAAAGCTTTTGTTATTAATACTTTTAAGTTTCTATTTCCTTGAACTATTTTTTCATGTGTTAAGGCTAGATACAATGCAAAGCTATATGTAGAGTTTCAATTTTGTCCCCTTTAGCTTCTTCATTTAGATGGTCTATTTTATAATTTCTCTTTATAGGTGAGGGGTTTTAGCTAGAATAGTCACATATGAGGCATGTAAGTATCACGTTATACATAACTTCGAAGTAGTGATTTGGAGATAACACTTAATGAGATGGTTGGAGAGAGAATAGTAGGGAGGAGAAACATGTAATCCCAGAGTTTTGAATGCATAAGTTATAGACAAGGAAGCCTAGGGAAATGTAATACCTTAGGATTTCGAATAACCTTAGGATTCGAGCTCTTAAATTTAAGGTGTTAGATGAATTTATCAGTTTTATTTTAAATTTCATAGTAAAGCTAGACAAAGTAGTTTTAGTAAAGTCAATTTTTAAAATAAGCTATATAAAAATATTAATTTGAGAAAAATATTAATTTATCGATAAAACCGATAATTATAAAATTTAAGTTATTAGATACAGTAAAATGTTAGAGATAAGTTAATTAACTTTCAAAAATAATAAATGAAGTTGAATTATACATAATATATATGTATTTACATGTGATATGCATTATATGTATTAAATATATACATATAATAATAAATTATTATTAAAATTAGGTAAAATAATGGAAAATTAATAAAAAAAATTGAATGGGTGAGTCAAAAAATGATGTGTCAAGCTAGAATTAATTGCAAATGATGAGTTAACACTTAGTTAAAGAGAGAATGACACATGATGCTTAGGAAAACGTGAAATTGATATATGTAATTTTACTTTTTCATATAAAAAAATCTTAAAGACTATAAATAGGACTCCAAACCTCATTTGCAATGTTTTAGCAATCGAAAAACACAAGAACATGATTTTATAAAATCGAAAAAAATTATAAAAAAATAAAATAAAAATAGAATAAGAAATAGGGTTGGATTAGGTTTAAGGTGGTTCAATAGGCTATCCACAACTTGACTTGGTGGGGCTTAAAAGTCTAACAAAGTGTAGCTGGAGAGGATTTTTTGACAAGGTGCAGCTGCTAGGTAGTGGCCGGAGGTGGTTGGTTCAAGTAAACCAATTTTTTGCTTGTAATTTGTTAAATTTGTTAAAAATATCAAATATTGTCAATTAATTATGAAATTTAGTTTTCTATGATTATTTTAGGTGTAGATTAATTTAGTAGTTTTATTTTAATTAAATAATTAGTGGAAATATGGGTTTCTTAAGAAAATGCTATATTTGGGTGAAAATTGAATTAATTTTTATAAATATTAGATAATGTTGTTTTAAGCTCAATTTTTATATATATACACATAATATATATATTTAATTGTGGTAAAAAGAATTTTCGAAATTAAGCATTTTTACTATTTTTAATGAAATTGCTAGTTTTGTTGAATTATTGAAATAATTAGTTTTTGATGAAATTAATGAATGAGCCCTACATGTTTTTGATTTTTGGATGTTTATAATAATATTTGGAATACTTATTTTTTATCTCACACTTAAATTTTTCTATTTTCCCTAATTTTGCGTAATTTTGAGCTAAAATTGCTATTTTCATAAAAATAAATAATAGCTAGTTTAGTATAATTGATGATCGATAATTAAACTAAATATTTTTGTAAGTCTATAAAATTTTTTGTGAAATTAATTGGGCTCGTATACTATTTATTACATATTTTCATAATATAAGCTTATATATTGACTTAATATGTAATATAGTAATTAGTATTAGTAAGATACTTGTCAAATTACATAAAGCGAACACTTTAGGGTTTAATAAGTGTTGTTGGACAAGTTTGGAAAGTATAATTTTTAGGGTTTTTAGTTTAGTACTGAAGCTTATTCAGGTGAATTACGAAATTAGGATAACGTACGATTGAGTTGTAATACAAAAGGGTATTTTTGAATATTTAGCAATATTGACTAGACTTGATTCTTTATATATATCAATAGCACTCAGAATAACGATTGTGACGATATAAAGTTTACTGAAATCGGATAAGAAATTAATAAGATATAATCAAATGAAGTTTAAAAATGCGGAAATAAAATCTTATAATAGTTTAGGTTTGACTCATAGTTGATTTGAAGACTATGTTATATTTTTATAGGTGTGATATATAAGGAAGGACCATATCATGAAGTTTAGGATTTTACACTATTACTAAGCCTAAGTAAGTGGATTTAACTCATGTTTAGAATAGATATATTACTACTCATAATACGGTATACTATTTGATGCTGTGTTGATTGAATATAGGTATATCTAGAGTGAATTGATATGCTACTATAGTGGATGCTGATGATGTGTTGATTTTGAATGACAGTAATCGTATTCTAGTTAAATTGTTATGTTTCCACATTAGGCGATGATTTGTACTTATGAATGATTGTGCTAATTAGAAAAGTTGAGTGATTACTAATTCAATCTACTAGGTGTTCACCTAAGTGAACCCTAAGTAAGATATTAGAATTCCACTATGAAAAGTTTGAAAACTAGAATAAAATAACTAGGTTTAATAAAACTTAAAGATTGATTGTGCTGATTGATATTCATGAGTTGCTATTGCATGCACGGCACAAAAAGGGACCTACGGGTCAGAACTTTCAAAATGAAGCTTTCAAGTGATCATGGAAAGAATTTGGCTTTATGAACTCAATTTTTGGAAGCATATAAACTGCATTGCTCGAGCATTGTGATTATTTTAATGGTCAAATTTGGTATATTACAGTATATGGTCTAATTTAGCGGTGTTACCACTTTAATTTGGTAGACTATAGTGTGTGGTCTAATTTGGCAGTGTTGCCACTTTGTAAACTATAGTTTGTAGTTTAATTTTGTAGAGCAAAGTTAGGGATCCTACTCTCAGACAGCTCCTTATTGCCCTTTTTGATAATGGTAGATTACAGTGTGTAGTCCAATTTATTAGGGGTCTTACTCCCAAGCAACTTCTTATTACCTTAGGTTTCTGGATGTTGTATTCAGATGCTCGGCTATATTGACTAATCAAAAGAAGTTTAGAGGGCATAGGATATCAGTATCGATGTATGCTACGTGCATGAGCATAGCATGTTACATTGCTTGTTGTAAATGCCTAGTTGGGTGAATGCTTATGTAAAGTTAAATTTACGAGTTATGATTGAAATGTTTCAGTTGTAATATGAAATATTGTCTATATTGTGTTGCATGTTATCCACTCTCACTCAGCTTTAGTAACTAAGGGGATAAAATGTTTTAATCTCAGGTTAATAGCATTGTGAAGGGCCCAACACAAATAGAGGATATATATACTAAGAGTGTGAGATGGAGCTAGCAACTTTTGTATGGAGCTTGTATTAAGTCAGGAATCCTATTACTGTGAAGATGATAAAGAAAAGGAAAAAGCTAGTTCATGTTTTCATGTAAATATTATGTTATGCACATAAGTTATAATAGGAAATCTAGCTGAACTCCGATGTATCAATACCTTTATTATATAAATAATGTTTTCTTTTGATGAATGAGCCGATTGAGTTAAGTTTTCAATAGGTATTTTTATGTAATGGTGCATCTCATGCTATGACGGGATGTAACAGGAACTCATGACGTCTATCGTGCAGTTCTTGAGCATACTGAGATCGTTCTTTGCCTGCATTCTGTTTGATCTTGGAGAGTAAAAGTTTAATAGTGGAACATGATTTTTTCGATCTTTAAAGTTGTAAATAAGCAAGAAAGGCTAGGTATTTATAGGATTTATGGCAAGATAGCATTTGTCAGATCATCTCAATGATTAATGGATGAGATGGAGCTTGCTCAATTCATATGTATCTTGAATGAGTTAGATAATGGGCCTAAGCTTAGTAGTCCTCCTCATAAGTGTATTAGCTTACTTGAGAAAGGTTGGGTGCGGACTGATCGATTCAACGATTCTTATTCCGAGCCCACCAAGTTAATTTTTCCTAAATCATCCTAATATAGACTAGACTCTTTAGACTTTACTATGTTGCCTAATGAGTCAGGTCTAAATAAATATTGAACTTAGCCTAATAATTAATATAACAATTTTAGCCTTATATATTTTGCCTTCTAACCAAAATTCTTGGATTCTTAAATGGAATCTAAATATTTTGGACATTAATTACTTACTTTGAATAGTTAGGTTGCTACTCAGTGCACATGTATTGTACATTAGCTACATTGTTGCCAAGCGTACTCACATCGTTGAAAACCTCATTTAGCACTAATGTTGCTACTCCATATATTATATGCCTTAGAGCATAAGCTTGTGGCATAATTTAATTGTACATGTCTCTTTTGACATGTAAGAGTATTATTGCCCCTAAGGCAATATATATTAAATAAATATTCTTTAGTAGAGCCTTAAAAGAAATTCCCATTAGAAGCACTTCAATGAAATTGCGGAAACATGTATTCAACATAGATAATTGGGAAGGATTGACTTGTAATACTTTATACCATGACTTATTGTGTCAAGGTTTGTAATACTTCAACCTTGACCTATTAACTTTCTAATAATTTATACTTTTTATAGAAAAATATGTACTTATAAGTCATGTTAAAGGTATAAGATAGTCTATATTATCTTTACTAGTGATACGAAATAATATATAAAAAATAATTTATATTCATTTACCATAATAAAATATATACCTGTAAATTAATAAAACCCTGTATAGGTTTTGAAATGCTTGAATTACACTTAGATTGAGATAGGCAATTATTAATGAAATAATTGAAAAGTTTGGTATATCGGATACACTTTAAAAAAAAAAAGAAAAATTAAAAAGTTATGACTTATAATAATGTTTTTGGAATTAAGTTGAACCCTAATGATTAAGAATAAAAAGAATTAATTAAAATAAATAACTATATAACTTTAATATTTCAAATTAAGCTTATTTATATGTAATTTTATTAAAATTATTAAGTTTATCAAGTTTAATCGCTATAACATAGGGTTTTATAATTTTAAATATAGCTTATAATAAATATTTTAAAAATCAACGACGTAATCTTAATAATCAATATTAACGAGTAGAAGTATATGAAAGATGTATATAAATAAGGTCTAAATAATTAATGAAACTTAACTATATATTATATGTTACTAATGTTTCTACTAACAATATTGTTAAAATTTACTCGAAATAACAATATGTGGGAGAGTAAAATTGTGACCATAAATTATTATTTTTTTAGTAATGGTGGTAAAAAAAGGAATATTCTAAAAGTTAGGATGAATATTAAATAAAATATAATAGATAATATAACTAAGAATATATATATAATCATATCATTGCAATTTGCTTTGGCAGTGAAAATGGCATAAACCCATTTGTTGGTTAAACCAATGACAAAGAGAGAAATAGAGGGGGGAGCGAGAGAATTCAAGAGCGAGGAAGAGGGAAAGAGAGAGAGAAGGAGAGGAAGAGAGAAGCAAAGAAGGAGAGAAAAAAAAAAAAAAAGAGAAGAAAGAAATTAGAAGAAAAATTGATTATTCAATTTTTCGGTATCTATTATTTTCAAGTAATCTCATTTCTATAATTATAAGTGTTATCTTTAATTGATATTAGATAGTTATAGCAAACATTTATCTATAATCACATTATTTTCCTAAATGGAGTATTTTATCTGTATCATTTCATTCTTTTCGAACTATAAACTTAGAATATTGATAATTGTAAGACTTGTATATTAGTAGCACCGATTCTTAAAAAGAGTGGATGTCTATCATTTACCATAACTATTAAAGTTGAACTTTATATTCTTATAAATTTAACATCATTACTTTCGTAAAATTTGAGTATATATAATTTATTATATTTTATTGTAAAATTGTGTGAAAGTATATTTTTCACTACATAATATGGTATCAATATGATATTGGTTGCTATATAGCTTAATTTGTATATTAGAATTAGAAATACACTTTAAATATAATATTTTAAATGAAACACATAATAAGTATAATCAAGTTCATTCAAACTCTATGATACTGACCTTACTAAAATTGAGTCACCTTAGGTATAGAATAGATATTTTCTGTAATATTATGAAAAATATCATTCTACGATGATCTTTTTATAATTAAAATATACTATAAATAATAGTAAGTACGTTTCGATACAATCGAAACGATATAATATAAATAGTAGTAAAACTATGTACATTAGATTTTATTAAGCAAATTGCTATAATATATATGATAAAATAAAATACTTAATATATATATATATATATATATATACGTAACTCTACTAAATAACTATATAAATAATATCTCAACTAAACACTAGATAAAACTCTAATGTTTTCGTAAATCTTATGAAAATTAAATATGAGCCTTGGTATCTATAGGACTTCCAAGTGAGTAAACCCCTGACATTCTAGATCTATTGGAGTGAGTTTTAGTAGAAGTAAGTGGGATCAATGCTTGATAACACTTTAGGGTATTATTTCAAAATATCTAAAGACTTTAATATGTATTTGCTTGTGATTTTAGTTAGCTATTTATGTGTATACAACGCTTGTGTTTGAGATTCGATGTGTTGTGATAGGAAGTAAGCTCCATGTTGTGGATGCTTTGAGAATATTATGTTTGATAAAAATGAACTAACTCAAACTTAGCTTAATACCTAACTTGATATGCATTGTAATCCATTAGGGATAACGGTTAAGATTCTTGAGCTAAATACGGGCTCCCTTTGATGAGGTAACTGAAATTGTCCTTTCCCTTTCCTTAGCTAAACTAAGTGATATGAGAAGAGGTTGCGGTAAGGTTGGGGATTGTGGTTCGAAGGTGGTCACGGGAGAAGGGTGTTCTCTATTACATAAGTCTTGGTTTGGTTTTGATTTACGAGTGTATAACGTTAAGCTCCTTAATTCTGATTAGAGCGAGCGCAATTTCTCTAATCTTATGACGAACTGGATAATGTCGTGTGATGGCATTTGTTTATATATGTATTACAACTAACCAACTTAGTTGAAAACCCTATTTGTAATATGCTGAATGCATATTTCTATTTCTATTTCTATCTCTACCTCATTTACTGAGTAAGTTATTGCTCATTCCCTTATAGTTTACTTTGTAGGTTTTGAATGGATTATAAGTACCAATCCAAAGCCAGAGAACTAGCAAATTAGGACATGGAGTGAGGTGTAATAAGAAATGGCTGGTTATTGACTTTTTTTAATTTTTAAGAAAAACTACATAGAACTCCTTAAGGGATTTGGTAGTTTTCAATATTCTGGTTTGTATAAGAAATGATATGTACTTATGAGATTTACTATTACTCTTTTATAAAGTCAAATTATAAGTTTATTGTTAACAAATTATTTCAAAGGATTACTTCATAGGTTTATATCAAATAAGTATCGAATTATACACTTCAAAGGGGTAGAGTCAAGTACGTCTGGTGTGAATTAGGTATAGGATAGCAACTGTAAGAACAGTTTCAATCTTAGGATGACTTATACGGTGGGACTATTACGACTTTACCTTTTCGGGGTGTGACAAGGTTTCATCAAAATTGAGATGCATTAGACTATTCAATTGCAAGTTGCTTCATCAAATTGGCTTCTCTTACCAATTCTAATAGAATAAAAAACTAAGACCACCTTCTCATTATTTCTTCAAGCCAGCTTCTTTTTCCTAATTGAGCCAATCATTGCAATCAAGTATGTTACTTATTTTTCTTTTTCTTTTTTAACTATTATAATGAAATTCCAAACATGGAGTGAGGCCATACATGATTCCTTGATTTGCTATCCCCTTCATTAATCAAGATGAAAATAATAACTCTCAATTTTTTTCAAATCCTTTAGTTGCCAAATATATCTCAAATCCCCATAAATGGAAAAAATTAGTTTATCAACAAATCTTCTTTTCTCTCTCTCTCTCTCTCTTTTTAAGTCTATCGAACTATCCATCTCAAATTTAAAAAATATCATAGCATAAATTTTTTGAACTCTTCTATGAATATCCTTTTACTAAAACTTCATTCATAATATCTTCACAAAATATTCTAGTATATATCATATCCCATTCTAAATATAAACATATCTTCCAAATCTACTAACTTCCAAGATTAAATAACCTTCGTATCTTTTTGTTGCATCCTTATAGCTACTATTTATGTATAATAGTAGCTAATTTTTACTCCATACTTGCATTGTCCAAATGCGGGTCTTCGACTAATAAATTCAAAGGGATTAATGCTCAAGTTGCGACACTCCTTCAGAGAAAGTATCGAGCAATTTGGACTTTTATTGAGTCGTATCCTTTTATCTAGGTAATGATAGGAACTCCGTTCCTCTTCTTGCTTGCGAGTTTAGTTCGAGAACAATGCATAGTTGATTATGTAGTCAAATCCATAGCAATAATATTACTGTCTATATTTTAACAGGTATGGTGTCTCCTTATCCTTCCTTTTTTGTTATCTCGTTGTTGTTTCATAGCCAACCATGTGTTTCTTATCCTTTCTTCTCAATTTCTTTATTTCTATTTGCTGGACCATGTTTTCTTCAAATCTCCTTCGACATTCCTTTTTTTTTTTCTTCCTCTATCCAACTATTTCTACTTATAGTTCCTTAGTTAAGGAAAAACTACAATTAATGGAAATATACTAAATGTACTTCCTAAGGTTGAAGAAATTCATGGAACATATATATGCATACATATATATATATATATATATATTTTCTTATCAACATGATCTCCATTCCATTGTCCTTGCTCTTCGAGATGCTTACATCTTTTAACGTATAGAAAAAGCCTATTGTCATAGTGTTTCAAATAGAGGCCAAGAAGTTCTCGGGTAATGTAATATCCTTGATTTCTTTTATTTTGCCATGATTTTTTCCCCTTTGGTTGTGGTTGATGTGCCTCTTCACGAATTATGCTACTAAGTGTAGATGTATATGTACTCTTCTTTGTTAAGGATCACTTTGAATAACGTCATCTTCAAGCCAAACGAAAACAAATTCTTTCAACCTTTTGACGGTATGTCCTTATTTGAGGTTGCTTCGTTTGCTTGTTTCATATTTTTTTTTTCCTTTCTTCTTCTCTCTCTCTCTCTCTCTTTTTTTTTTCAATTGTAAACTCATGATTCTTGATGCCCATTGGCAGCTTTAATTCATGAAAACTTGAAGCTTTGACTAAGTATGGTGAGTCACCCATGCGTATCGTTACTTCTTGGTAATCTTGAGCTATTAACAATTGGAACGACGATGACACTTCTAAACGAGGACAATAGAAGCATAGAGGCCATGAAGGTGAAAGACTTGTTAGTACATCAAGATAAAAACCAGTCACTAATCTCGTGTCCTTGGGACAAGTAGTTAGATGAGATTATTTCTAAAGACACGTTTTAGGATAAAGCTAAGCACTGAGAAACTCGCGCAATACCTTGCACTGATGGTAATCTCTAATTTATTGAGTACAAGTCTTGTGCTGATTCTAGAGATTCCTTTAGAGGAGATTCAATATTGTGCTTTAGAAACGAAAGGAGAGAGTTACCTCTCTCTAATACCTAATTTTCATTCTTCAAGGATCCACCCTCAGAGGAGATGACTGGATAGCGTACATTATAGAGAAGCCAGAGGATGCAACTCTTCTGAAGAAGACTACAATCCTCCATGCTATTGCCACTTCTACTTGATTGTGGTTCCTACATACAAGTGGAATCAAAGTATGGTAGGCCATCACTTTATAGTAGAGTATCTAAAGTTTCTAGAGATATCATGAAAAGATATTCAATACTCAACATTATTACAAGTATGGTAGGCCTTCTCCCATTACTTGGATTTCCACTTTAACTATTTTTCTTTTCTATTATTATTTTTTTCCCATTGAATACCATGTATTAATTATCTTGCTAACTTCTTCCGTTATTCTTACAAGTGCAGTATCATAATTAATTGCCCCTAATTAATCTCAATATCCACTTTAAGAGGCAAAGTAGGCTGAGTAGTTCCTTGGCAAGGAACTGACTTCTAGTAAGCAAGCTTCAAGCATGGCATGTCCTAGCAACCTTTAAGCGTAATAGACCTTGAGCAAGTAAGCCTTAAGTGTAACAAACTTTACATGAAGAATCCTTGAGAGAGAAAGCCTCAACAAAGTAAGCCCCAGTAGGCCTCAAATGTAGTGAACATCTCATACAGCAAGCTTTGAATGCAAAAGACCACAACGGGCCTCGGTGAGGTAAGGTTCGTGTGCAGTAATCCTCTCTCGTAATGAGACTTGAGGTGACTTTAGGATCACCGTCAAAGAAGACTTGGTAGGCCTTACGTACTATAGGATTTGAGCGAGTAGGCTTGGAGCGTAGTGAGCCTCGAAAATAGCATGATTTGCACATAACGAGCCTTGTGAAAATAGGTCCTAGCAGGCCTTGCACATTGAGAAGTTCATTTACGGAGAGCTTTGAGTTAAGACTTGTTTCACCATTGAAAACAACTTGTTCCATTCCAAGATTGAGAAGAGGGAGTTACCTCTTGGACATACTCAATTTGCTTTTCTTATGAAATTGCTTTCAACGAGATGGAGCTATTAGGTGGAGTATATTACTGTGAAGCCTAAGCACATGGCTCTCTTAAAGGAGGCTAGGATCCTTTATACCTTCAATACTTTCACTCAACTGTAGGTTCTCGTATATGAGTGAGAAGGGATTATGCTTAGATTATCATCTCCTACTGGAGTACTCAAACCTATATGTTTATTACTTTATGGAGAGAGTCACTTTAGCATTCAAAGATGTTGTCAAGCTTTTAAAGTTACATAATAGAGGCTAAACCAGCATTATTATTACTTTGGTTTCTAACAAATACCATAAGAGTTTATTGGGCTCTTAAGTAAAGTTCCTTTTTGGTAGATTCCAAGGAGCTTGCTTTCTTAGTTTGACATGGAGGGTGGCTTAAATTCCTTTTGAGGCTAATGATGGTGATCTAGACTTGGTGGATTATAAGGGATCCGTTGGTGCACCATTTACTTAAGTGCATATAGAGGTGAGTAGTGTGCTACACCTATTGATATCCCTCCTCCTGCAGTTGCTAACATGTTTCGTTGAGACTAAGTAACAACTTGAGTGATTGTTCCTTCATTAGAGGGAACTTTGTGCTTTGATGAACTTGTTACGTCGGCTTATTTCATGATGCCTTTTGAAGTTCTCTTGGTAGTAGAAGTCATTTGAGCATGTACTAATCATCTCGTGCTTAAGAGGTGATGCCTTCACTTAACAGCAATAATGGAAGTCATTATAATTGAGCTCGTATCGTTTAAGGTGATGCCTTCATTCTCATAGGTCATTAAGCTTGTAGCATTTAAGGTTGCTTAGACTTTGTGATCTAAAGAGCCACCTGGAGTGTTGTCACGAACATAAGGCTACTTAGATTATTATGATCTAAAGAGCTTCTAAAGTCATCTTGCACATTGAAGCAAAACCTCTCGCTTGCAACGATAATATTTAAGCGATTCCTTTCGAGAAGGTATTTGATCATGATAAAGTAGCAGGAATAGCATTCATTGTCTGAGATTGATAATTTTCTTTTATTAGTCGAGGCGGTATTTCCCACTACTCGACTACTTAGAATTGTCTTACTTAGCTATGACAAATTGTAATGCACTTGGGAGGCAATGCTCTTAACAGTTTGCATTATACAAGCTTATCTTTTCATCACACACCTAAGAGTCCATGCTCTTACTAGTTAACAACGATATTTGGTTAAGTGTTGTTTAACCACATAAGTCACTCTTTGGTGAACTTAATTGAAGACATTTGTGCTTTAGAGCAATAGTGATGTAAGATGTGGATGTTAGGGCATTGCTTGGTCTTAAGGCGTGGAAGCCAATATACTAAGGTGTTGCCTAGGCTTGAGGGGTGGAAGCCGAGATGCTAAGGGATTACCTAAGCTTGAGGCATTGTAAGCTGAGATGCTAAGGTGTTGTTTGGGCTCGAGGCGTGGAAGCTAAGATACCAAGGCATTGCTTGGGCTTAAGCATGGAACCTAAGATGTTAAGGCATTAATTAGGCTTGGGGCATGGAATTAGAAATGCTAGGGTATTGCTTGGGCTCAAGGCATGGAAGTCGATGTACCAGGGCATTGCTTGGGCTTGAGGCGTAGATGTCAGCATGCCAAGGTGTTGCTTAAGCTTGAAACTTAAGAGCTGAGTTATTATAGCATTGATGATATGGGAGTTTCAGCTTTAGTACTCCCCTGTAGATGACTTAGCTGGTAATTCCTTCATATAAATGTCCAAGTCTTCCCTTTTTATAAAGATAGTCCTTGGAGATGTAGGTGGTGGAGCAAGAGTAGTATTGGGGTAGGAAGTAAATCAACTCAAGGTTAGAATGGTGGAGAAGGCATGTGTGAAGATGAAGAGCTACCTAACTAGACTCTTACATTCCCTGTTACAGGGGTGGGTTATTGTGCAAGTTGTGGTAGGGTGGTGGGTGTTTCATTACCCCCTCCTTGATGAAAATCTTCCACAACAGTTAGAGGATTAGTTGGTCGAGTAAAGGTAGTAACATTTAGCTATGTCACAACTATAGGATTTGGTAAAGCCACACCCTGCTACACAGTAACAGTGGCAACTATCCTAATAAGGATGGTTAGAACATAGCCACGAATTGGTTTAAAGCCCTCATGGCTTCCTATATTACCCTCATTGTCTGCGTAGGATCTAGAAGAGCCTCAAGAGCTAAATGGTCCTGGCTAAAGTTTTCAGGTCATAGGAGCGAATTATGCTTGGTAAGCTCAACATTAGTGTTGAGCTCTTGGGATGTGATATTAGATGTCCTAGTTGTTTTTTTCTTGGGAGGTGTCATGCCTCTACAATCACTCTTCTCTAATGGAGTTGCCAAAATGTAGATGAGGGGTTTTGACTGGAATAGCTATGTACGAGTCATGCGAGTATTACGTTATACATAACTTGGGAGTAGTAATTTGGAGATGACTGGAGAAAGCATAATAGGGAGGAGGAATAAGCAATCCTTGAGTCTCAAATACACAAGTGATAGATAAGGGAGCTTAGGGGACTCTAAATGTCAACCTTGCAGTTCTTGAGCAAACCGAGATCATTCTTTATATGAATGCTGTTTGATTTTAGAGAGTAGAGGTTTCATAGTGAAATACCATTTCTCTAATCTCTAAGGCAAAATAGCATCTGTCAGATAATCTTGATAATCAATGGATAAGATGGAGCTTGCTCAATTCATATTTATCTTGAATGAGCTAGCTAATAGGCTTAAGCTCAATAGCCTTCCTAATAGGTGTACGGGCTTGCCTAAAAAAGGTTGGATATGAATTGACCGGTCTAACGATCCCTGTTTTGAGCCTATTAAGCTAATTCTCTTTGAATCATTCTAATATAGACTGGACTCCTTAGATCTTACTACCTAGCCTAAGGAGTTAGGTTTAAATAGATATTGAGCTTAGCTAATAATTAGTAACAATTTTAGCCCTCTACACTCTTAAATGAGGATTGAATATAATGAAAAGAAGTAGATTCCTTAAAATGAATTGATTTGTATGATTTTCATTTTGTAATAAAGTTAAAGAGAAATTTGTTTTATGGTTTTACTATACAGCTTTACACTTCATACCTTTTGTTTGATAAAAAAAATTGTACAAATTACTGAAGTTTTAGATTAATGCTAACAATAAAATATTCTTTTTAACTTTATTATATTAAATTAAATATTTACCTTACAATGTTTTGTTAATCATTGTAACAATATGATAAGATTGTCTAATATTGTTCTTATAACATATTATTCATAAGCTTTTAATATTTTGCAAAATAAATAACTGCATGAGTGTTATCTACATGATGTGGTTCTTCTATATAGGGATAAGCTATCTAAGTTTACTATGTGAAAATGTGATGGACTTCTAGAGAGAATAATTACCTTGTTGATACTTTAACAAAGGCATGGCTTAGTTTAGTTAATGGTTGTATCTTTTCTTTTATGAAAATCCATCTATGGAGTTGTTTAGCAATGAGTTTATGAGTCATTGTAAGGGATTACATATCCCAGACTAGGGCTAAGTACCTTTCACTGTACTTTGTTTTTCCTATCATATAATATATTGCATAATTGTAGGAAAAAACAGAATGACTAAAACACTAGTAATATGTATAATTTAGTTTGATATATGTTTCATATTTGACATAAAGTATTATTGCATTTATCTTTTGTACAAAGCACATTTACTAATGAATTTCATTTAAGGCTATTCATTTCCTTTCCAAAGGTGAAATGAAAAAAAAAACAAAGTCAATAACCAATTACTCTCTATTTTTATTAATATAAGTCATTTGCATTGCAAATATTACTAAATAATAAATAAATATCAAATGATTGATTGTGTATTTAAGGGAAGGTCATTCAACTAAGAGAAATATCTATTCTAACTTTTCATCCATTACGCTTCAATTCTCATGTATAGTCATCAAAAGTAAATGCCTATTGTCTAATGACAATTGTTTATAAATATTATTCACATTAAATTTATTACTGATTGTCTCTATTTCCTCAATTGAATATTAGAATAACTTTATCATTTACAAAGCATGACATTGAGTTTGTAAGGAATATAAGTGTTGTACATATTTTTTATGTATCCATGTGTACTTGTAGCTTTAGGTAGTTATGCTTAGCTAGATGTGAGCTGGAAGTTGGTTAGTCTAGCTCATATAGACTATAAATATAAGATACTCTATATATTTAGGACTTAGTTGACATAGTAATAGTTTCATATTCCATTTTTTGATTTTTACAGGCTTTTCCAAGCTTTTCCATAGTTGAATGATCGTAGAACTTCACATTTGACATAATTTTTTGTTTGTTTCATGAATTTTCTCATGGTATTAGAGCCGTATGGTGAGAAACTATAAATTCTCCTTCACTGATTGTTGATTGAACTGTTTGCCTTCAAATATGAATCAAGGAAACGAACAAATTGATCAGTTAACTGTTGATCCCTTGCATATCTCAAGATCTAATAATCTAGGTATGTCAATTAGAAACATTATTTTTAATAGAATCCATTTTGTAGCCTAGAGTAGATCAGTTTGCATGGCATTAGTCGATTCCTAAACCAGAAGCGAATAGTAGTGATTTCATTAGATGGATGAGATGCGATTACTTAGTATGATGTTAATTGTTAAACTCAATGAGTAGTTGAACTTTCTTAGAGTTTTATTTTTGCTCAATCTTCTATTGAGCTTTTGGAAAGAAATTTCTAATCGATTTGATCAAGTTAATGGACCACTAATTTTCCAATTACAACATGAGTTTTCTAATGTGCGTTAAGGGACTCTAACAGTGATTGAATATTATAATAAACTTAAGCGACTATGAGAAGAATTATAGGCTTTGCATCCATATCTTAGTTGTTCATCTTGAAGGCTTGAATATTATACGTGTGAATTGAAGATAGACTGCTAGAGTATGAGTTAGAAGAAAAACTGATTCAGTTTTTAATAGGACTCTTTAATGTGTATGAATTTATAAGAAGTCAAATACTTTCGTCTAGTCCTTTGCCTTTTATGTCTCGTGCTTTTTATCTGGTTTGTTAAGTTGAAAAATAAAGACAATTATCATTGTATTTTTGTTCAAAGCCTGGTTCAATAGCTTTCTTAGCTAATAAAGCAATAAATGGAAAAGATAGAAAATATGTTAAATATAATAGATTGAGGTACAAACATTGTAACATGGAAGGGCATTCAGTTAAGTCTTGTTTTGAAATCATTGGGTATCTTAAGTGGTATAAAGGAAAGAAAAACAAGAAAGGAAGTTAGAGACATGGTTTAGCTGCTAGTTGCTAAGTTACTAGTAATTCTGCTGCTTATTCTACTCCATTTTATCAAGCAATAGATGCTTCTAATCTTTTTGCTCTAAATCCACAAGTGCTTGAAACAGTGTGCCATGAAGTTTAATAGATGATGAAAGGGAAAAATCCTCAAGATCATGGAAAGTTGAGCGGTGGATAAGTTCTTTTTGCAAGTAACTCTCAATCTTTTGCTCACTTAGTTGTTGTTAATAATAAGCAGGATCTTTGGATTGTTGACATGGAGGTAAGTGATCATATGACTTCCTTTGAGCACCTAATGATAGATAAACACCATTTACCCAAACTAGTCATCATTTCATTACTAGATGGAATCAAAAAGGAAGTATATACAATAGGAACAATTCACAAAAACAAAGATATCAGCCTTTTTAATGTCCTTCTTGTACCTTGCTTCAAACATAGCCTTTTATTAATCCAAAAATTGTTTTAGTTCAACTTTTACTACTTGTATTTGATAAATACTCTTGTATTTTTCAGGACTAGAGAACTAAGTCCTCTTTGCTTACAGTAGAGACACTCTTTGGGCTATATGTCTTATATTTAGAAGTTGCATCCAGTTGTAATTCATCCATGAAAACTATATCTTTTGGTTGTAAAAAACTTTATAGTGATTCATAAACTTCTTGTTCAGATGTATCATTGTTTCATAATAGACTTAGATATATGTCCATCTCTAAACTTGAAAGAATGTCTTATTGCAAACACTTTGATATGAATTAATTTCTTTGAGACACGTGTCATTTAGCAAAAAGTCATCATTTGTCTCTCCTAAGAAATGATTATGTATTGCAATTTGCTTTTGAATTGTTGCATGTTGATCTATGGGGGCCATCTCATGAGCCATGTTATACAGGGGAGCAATTTTTCTTAACAAGTGTAATGATTTCTCTAAGGCAACTTGGACATATTTGCTCAAACATAAAACACAAACCATTTCTAACTTACAAAACTTTATCCTTTATGTTCAAAGCCACTTTTCTCTTACCCCTAAACACATCCGTATAGACACTGGCATAGAGTTTACTTCTTCTACTTGTATACACTTATTAGCTTCACGTGGAATTCAACATTAAAAAACCATTCCTTTTACCCCTCAACAAACTAGTAAGGTTGAAAGAAAATATCGTCACCTTCTTGACATTGCAAGAGCCTTAAGAATACATGTTGGGCAACCAAAATATTTTTGTGGAGATTGCATTTTAATAGGCACCTACTTAATCAACGGAATGCCTATGGCTACCATTCAATGGATGACACCATATCAAAAACTTTTCCATAAAGAACCTAGTTATTTTTATCTACGAGTTATGGGTTGTTTGTGTTATTGTGTTGATGTACATCCACATAAGGATAAATTTGATCAACAAGGTGCCTACTATGTTCTTCTTTGATATGCTTAAGGTCACAAATGTTATAAAGTTTTTGATCTAGAGAAAAAGGAAAGCTTTTGTGAGCAAACATGTAGTTTTCTTCGAGCAACATTTTCCTTTCAAAAGTAGTGATACATCTTTACCTTCTCACTTGTCTTCTCAACCTTTTTTTCCTCATGCTCCTCTTTCTGCTGATCATGTTCCTGTTTAGTCTTCTAGCGCCATGCCTACTGATTTTTCCAATCCATCCCTTGTTCATTCTAGTGTCATACCCCCTATTTGTCATTATACACGAGTTAGACATCCACCTAGTTGGTTGTCTGATTACATCATATTGTTAATGTTGTGTTCCCTTTTGTTTCTTCTTCCTTATCACTGCTTGTTGCTTCTTATATTTGATATCCATTATTTTGTGCTAATACCTTTGTTTCTTATCCTTTTGATTACACTTCGCCATTTTCCAACGTGTTTTCCACCATATAACCTACTTCTTATTCTTAAGTAGCTCAAGATGACCTTTGGGTTACTGTTATGAATTACGAACTTGAGGATCTTAAGTGTAATAACACTTAGGAATTAACATTCTTGCCTAAAGGAAAAAGAACGATTGGTTGCAAGTGGGTATATAAGATAAAATATAAAGCTAATGGTACAGTTGAACGATATAAAGCTTGTGTAGTGGTTAAAGGTTACACTTAAATAGAAGGTGAAGATTACCATAATACTTACTCATTTGTTGCAAACTTTTGTACTGTTTGTCTTTTACTTGCAATTGTAGCTGTAAAAGGATGGCCCTTGTTTCAAGTAGATATCAACAATGCCTTCCTTCATTGGTTCATAGATGAAGAAATATACATGGATCCTCCACCTAAATATACCAAGGTTGCTCTAAGATAGGTTTGCAAGATCTTACGTTCTTTATATAGCCTCAAATAAGCTTCTAAACAATGGAATCTCAAGATTTCCAAGTTTTTGATTCATCATGGCTTCATTTAATCTCCATATGATCATTCTTCATTTACTAGAATTGTTGGTGATGAGTTATTGGTGGTGTTGCTATATGTTAATGACATGCTATTGATTGGTACTAGCATTTCTTCCATTGACTGTTTGAAACAACAATTACATGCTACTTTCATTATAAAAGAATTGGGTTTGGCTTAATATTTCTTAGGAATGGAAATTTGTTGGAATTCTTCTAGTATTCTTCTTCATCAACAAAAGTTCATTACTGATTTGCTTGTGGATTCTGGTTTATTTACTTCTAAGCTAGCTAAGTGTCTATTACCTTTAGGCCTTAATCTTTTTGTTGCACAAGATGCTTTACTCAATGATCCTACTCCATATAGATGTTTAGTTGGATGCTTATTATACTTCAACTAGGCTTGACATTTCTTATGTAGTACATAAAATTAGTTAGTTTTTAGCTTCTTCGCGGGTATCTCATCTCAAAGCAGCATATCATCTTTTGTGTTATCTTAAAGGAATTATTAAGCTTGGATTGTTATACAGTACTCCTTTAACACTTATTGGTTATTTTAATTCAGATTGAAGTGGTTGTATTCTAGATTGGAAGTCCATTACTAGATATTGTACTTTACTAAGGACTTCTCTTATTTCTTAGAAAAAAAAAAAAACAAACAAACCATGGTTTGGACTTCATCTACTAAAGTCGAATACCATAGCATGGCTTCAACCATTAAGGAACTTCTGTAGATATCTTATCTTCTCCGTGATCGCCATATTGACTTTCCTTCTCCAGTAACTTTGTTTTGCGACAACAAATCTACTCACCATGGTCATACCAAGCATATTGCTTTTAATGCACATTTCACACACGATTAGATTTCCAAAAGGTTTCTTCAAACATCTTACATTTCTTCTCAATCTCAACTTGCTAATTTTCTTACTAAATTTGTTAGTGAAGCTCGGTTAACTTATGTTAAGTCTAAGTTGGGCCTTTGTAAGGCTCCACATTGAGGTAGGCGGGGGTAAGGGTGGGAAGTAGGGTTGTATGAGGAATATAGGTGTTGGACATATTACTTATTTGTCAATGTGTACTTATAGCTTTAAGTAGTTATGCTTAGCTAGATGTAAGCTAGAAGTTAGTTAGTCTAGCTCATATAGAATATAAATACAAGATACTCTATATATTTGGGGGTTAGTCAACACATTAGTAGTTTCGTATTCCATTTTTTAATTTCCACAAGCTTCTCGAAGCTTTTCTATAGTTGAATGATTGTAGAACTTTACATTTGATATAATTTTCTATTTGTTTCATGAATTTTCTTAGTGTTTCTTATGGCCTTATGGTTTATTGGCATGAACATTAGTCTCTTGAGTAGGATAGACTATGTTCGAATTCCCTTTCTCTATTATAATTACTAAAAAGAGAAGCATGCTATCAAGTTATTCATTTTCTAGACTTTGAATTGCATAGATAATTTTATATAACATTTTCTATCTTATATATGTTCAAATACTATCATTTTGATATGTGAAAATTATTATAATAACATTGGTAGTCTCTAAATGCTTATTTATTTATATTATTTAAGTCTCACTCACCTCTTTGGCATCTTATATATTTTTATTTCAATTTTAAATTTGAATTTATAAAGGATTCCTCAACAGTTATGCTATTTCCATAAATCTCATTTAAATTGCTGTCATTCACTTTTAGTGAAGGATATTTTCGTAAATTGAGAAAAGTAAAGTAATTTGGTAATATATAAATAATAAGAAAATTTTAAGAAAAGTATTTGAACATTAACTATGCAAACTAATTGCTTTTATTGGTTCTCCTATAAATGGTCATTGAATTGACTTTACTTTATAAATAACAATTATAAGTCAGATATTTCTTTTTCTACCCATTTTAGAAACACTGAGATATTTAGACATTTTAAGGGTAATTAGGTATTAATGTTAATAATCTATATAAATAGATTTATTAAATTTTTAATATTTATGAAGAAAAAGCATTTTCCATTTTAAACTATGGAAATAAAAAATAAATCTAATTATATATCTTTGTAAAGGTTATAGTAATTGCTACTAATCAAAGGACACCTTCTATATATAGTATTATTAATTGCACATTAATGTCAATTTTTTTTTTCTTTTTCGAGACTTAACATTAGTAAATTAAAGAATAAATTACACTTTGGATACTGTATTTTCATACTATTTTATTTTGGGCACCTGTATTTTTATTTTGTACAATTATGATATCTGTGTTTTGAAAAATTTAAAAAGATCTATACATCCGTTAGCCTTAGTCCGTTTAAAATCCCAACAACGTTACTTTATTTGCTGGATCATTGAAAGTTCCATGTAGGGGTTCATTATTTCCATTTGCCGAAACCATAGCAATATTATTTGCTGTTAGTTCCCAAACCTATCAAGGGATAAACTTGCAGTCAATAAATAAGTATTGAATTGAATCCCACATGGAGAGAGAGATATTTACAAATTAGAAATCCTATCGCCATATGCCTTAGGTGACATTCAGGAGACTAACCGAGAAGGGAATAGAGCAAGGAAAAGGAAGATTTGTTGATCACAGACTTGAAAAGGTTCATACTAACTGAAAGCATAAGAATATATAGGGGACTTTTTCCCATCATTATTATTGGGCGAGTTTTAAGAGTAACGGATGTTCGGATTTTTTTAATTTTATAAAACATAGGTAACTTAAGCATAAAAGATACAAACACAGGTATCCAAAAGGAAAATATATGAAAATACATGTATTAAAAGTATAATTTACCCTAAATTAAATATAGTATAGTGAACCCGATATGACTCTTCATTGGAGTGGGGGGTGGTGTTGGGGAAAAACCTCAATATGACATTTTTACGCATTCTAAACTGCATATGAAATAAGACCAATTATGTTCTCATATAAAATGTAGCTATCAAATTATTGTTACTCTAACAATAACCCAAATGAAATTGAATCTCTCTATCCCTCTCAATTGTGCAAATGACATGAGACATGAATTTTTTGGGACTAACAAAGCAATAATGTTGTAATCTACATAACGAAACATTAATGCTTTTAATCTATGTAGAAGCCAAATTGAAATCTTAGTATTTTTAGCAGAATTATTGCCTTTTGAAGTTATAAAAACCGTTTATCTTTAATTAATTGCAAATCAAATTGTCCTTACATTTATTCTTAGGTAAATAGTTTCAAAATGAGGCATTTTGATTAACTATGGTCTTATAAATATTAAAAGATTTTTTTTTTTAATCTTCTAACGTTTTATAGACTTAATCTGCGAATAAGATTTTCATTGATGACTTTTTTCATTAATAACTTCTTTTTTCTGGCTATATTACAACTTCGAAGAAAATAACTTGAATGTAGTCTATTCTATTAGGAAACATTTGCTTCATTAATGACTTTTTAACAATAGATATGTACTGGAGAGATTGTTTATATTTTTATTTCCAGCATGAAACATAATATTTGTTTCCATCATATTTTATGCAATTACTCCTCAGTACAAGTCTTTTATAATAAGTTTAACCTTCTTACTTTTACTTTTCTATTGTTTTTCATATATTTATTTTCGTCATCAAACAGAAGATTTTGATATTCCTTCGAAATTACCTTATGTTTTAGAACTTTGATTAGGGATGTTCTTTGTAAATTGACAAACGACATTTCATTATTATGGTAATGATATTTGTGTATGTTTGTACTCTTACTCTATTTTAAATTTTATGATTTTGTGTACCTTATAGTGCTTTTATCATTTTTTTCAAATATTTTTTTTTATGTTATACACAAGTTGGGTCAATATAATAAATTGGTGAAAAGAAAATAATTTTAAGTTTGGATTTAAATGGTTTTTATTCTATTATAAACTATTTTAATGTTTATATTTTTATACTTGTAATAGAAAAAATGTATTGACTCAGAAAATATATACAAACTCCATTACAATGAAAAAAAATATAGGAAAAGAGTAAGCTCGGGTAGCACTCATGGTCCGAAGCAAAAAGTGGGAGACATGAAGAAGGATGAAAATCTTTCCCGTTAGAATGCAAAGCTAATTTGCATTTATAATTTTTCTTTGGAAGCATCACGTGAGGCACCTCCATTGTCATCACAACAATTCTCTTCCAAAGAAATGCTTTTCAACATTTCAATTCTCCATTTGCAAATGGGCCCACTGTTTAACTAATAGTCATCTGCAACTGAAATTCATGCATGAAAAGAAGATACAAACATCTTTCTTCGGTACCCTCATCCTATTTCATGATGTCATAAGTTGAAGACCAAGTGAGATTTTTGCATTGCTTAACTACAGAGACTTTCAGGAGACAGTACGATTTCTTTGCAAATCACATGTATAGGTGGCTTCATCCTTCGTTGAAAAATGCTTCATGACCCATTCCCTCATCAGGAAATTGCGGTACGCAATACAAACTTAGGAAATCATGTGTCAGAATATATTGGAAAGAAAAACCAAAGAGATAAGTATAAATGGAGGGGTTTTTACGGAGAGGAGATTTATGGAGAGTTTCAGAGAGAGTTGAAAGAGCTTCATATGGCAACCTACAGGGAGATTCGGGGACTTACAGGAATAGAAGGATTTATTTGAGTTTTTCTATTTATTTGATCTAAATATATTACCATGTTTATTGAATTCTTTTGTGTAACTTTTATAATTATCATGAACTAAATTTATATTATGGGATTTTCATATGTTTAATGGTTTGATTAATATATGATTTTATTATATATTATTATTTAATTAGTTATGATTTTTATCCTATTTTCATGATTCATGATTTTATTGTTTGGTCAATAGTAATTTTGTGAATTAAATCTAAAAAACTTAAAAGGAATGAAAGGTTCATATGAGATCAAACTAAAGTTAATTTAATTGTTGTTATGGACATATACTCTTTACATTAATTTTAGAATTCATATACTTAACACCATTAACATTTATCTTTATGACATAGAAATATGTATCAATTTTAATATTAATTAGAATAGTAACATCCGTAAGAGAAATTTATTGTTTAATTGAAGATCATAAATAAATTACCCAAAAAGAGACGTTTTTGCTATAGTTAAGATAATAGTGACTCGATAAGAAAGTGAGTCCTTGCGAGTCTAATTAAAACTAACTAATTAGTGTTAACATATTTTAGAATGTTAAGCGTAATCGAAATCCGATATAATTGAGTTGATAAACTTTTTCTTTTGTTATTTTCCTGTTTTAGTTAAGTTATTTCTTTTTATTTCAATCTGTTTAAAGATCTCATTTTAATTGCCTAGTTAAAAAAGAGAGTTGATATATTTTAGTAATTAGTTTTCAATCCCTCTAGATATAATTTGGTTTCATCAGTTCTTTTTATTACTGTATATGCAATCCAGTACACTTACTAGTATAATTTGTGTTTTTTAATATTCATGTATATCAAGTTTTTAGCACTACTGTGTAGGACTGCACTTGATTAATATTAGATTTTCAATTTTATTTTTATACTAGGTTTGTTTTTCAATTATCACTTTTGGATTTTGCTCGTCATTATCCAGATTTCTTTTTGATAGCCATAGGAGTTAAGTTTTCGTGCTCCAGTTTTATTGTTCATGTTTTAAGTATTGTCCATTTCAATTTCGTTGCTGCTCACGTGAAACCATTTTCATGGTTAACGTTGGATATATTAGTATTAATTTTTTCCAATCTGTTGAGACATTAGCATTAGTATAATATAGTCCATTTAAGTTTCTTTCAATCATTACATATCCAGTTTTTAGCATCTCACTAACGGGGCATAAATTTTTATTATTTTAGCTTTCGGAATATGATAACTGATATGGATAATTGCAGGGCTTTGAAACGTTTGTATCGTTGGACAACTCTTAGTCTTCATCCATTTCATTTGCTTGATATATTGAAGCACGTTCATCAAGGTAGTGCATTGAAGCCTTCAGTTGTGCGTGCTCGGTTCGATAGGTGCTTCACCTGACAGCTGGGGTTGCTGGCTAAGGTGGTCGGTGTGTGTTCGGCTCGTTAGTCCATTCACGTTCACTACCGCGTGGAGCTTCAGTTTAAGACAATCCCATTAGTTTGCCTTCTCATCTTTACTTCACTATATTTTATATTATATTTTGTTTGATGAGCATACTGCATTCTTCCTCATGGTAACGAGTTTCATGGTTTTTGTGGTGTTCGTGCCTTAGCATTTTGCATTAGGCTAGATTAAATTATTTTATTTGCTTAGGTTGTTTGGCATCTCTCACATACTGGAATAGGTTTGTGTGTAAGCCATTGTTACTTTCAGTATTAACTATAGATAGTTTGATTTTCTTTAAAAAAAAAAAATTAAAAAATCTTAAAAATTGTTTGTCTCCACTAGCTAATGCATAGGACTAGAAGTGTGGAACTATTTATCTTTAACCCCAAGATTGACCGCACTTTTCATAGGCTTAGACAAGAGCGTGTACGCTTGAATCGAGAGCTAACTGAGATTATGGCAAACAATGATCAAAATGGAGAAAATAACCATGCCATTTGGGAATATTGTGTTCCCACCATTCAACGAGCGACATCAGATGTCACGCGCCCCATGATTCAAGCTAACAATTTCAAGCTGAAACTCGCATTGATATAAATGGTGTAAGCTAATCAATTTGGAGGATCATTGCATGAGGACCCCAATGATCATATTCAAAATTTCTTTTAAATTTGTGAAACCTTCAAAAGTAATGGAGTTTCGGACGATGTTATTCGTCTTTGATTGTTTCCATTTTCATTAAGAAATAAGGCTAAAAGTTGGCTTAATTCACTCTTAGTTGGCTTAGTGACTACATGGGATCAGTTGGCTCAAAAGTTCCTCACTTGATTCTTCCCTCTTGCTCGTACTGCTAAGCTTAAAAGTGACATCACATCATTTACGCAATACGAAGGTGAATCATCATATGAGGCATGGGAAAGGTTTAAGGAAATTTTAAGAAAATGTCCTCATCATGGGCTCCCTATATGGCTTCAAGTGCAAACATTTTATAATGGATTGGGAGCCTGACTTTGGACAATAATTGATGTAACCTTTGGAGGAGCATTGATAAGTAAGAGAGCAAAAGATGTATACAAGCTGATTGAGGAGACAACATCAAACACTTATAGCTAGCAAACAGAAAGAGTAATACCTAGGAGAGCTACTAGAGTACATGAAGTGAGTGAAATATCATAGTTATCATCGCAAGTTGCAGCTCTCGTTACACAGATGAGTAAGCTTCTTACAACTCTAAGTTCTTCCTATAGCCCACCAGTTGTGTGTACCTAATGTGGAGGCATACACGAGAGTATAGATTGTCAAGTTGGAAATCCTTTTGCACAATCTATTAGCATAAGCATCGAACAAGCTAATTTTGTTAGCAATTTCAAGGGTAATTACAATCCATACTCGAACACTTACAATCTAGCGTAGAGGAATAATCTAAATTTCTCTTAATGAGATAATAATAATGCTTACAAAGTACCACTTGGATTTTCAAGCCCTCTCAACTACCTAAGGAGAAGAAACCAAGCTTAGAAGAGCTTATGATTGGTTTTATTCAAAAGGCGGATACAAAGTTTCAAAATCAAGATGTCGTGATTCACAATTTGGAAGTTTAGATGGGTCAACTAGCATAGATGCTAAGTAACTAACCTTAGGGTTCACTACTAAGCAATATTGAGAAGAACCTTAAGGAAGTCAATGCTATAACCTTAAGCTGTGGAAGAGAATTAAAGGAGGTTACTCAAAAAGGCCTTATGGCATGATGTACAAAAGGGCTTGAGTCTTGATGCAAAGAAAGATGACCTGTCAACTAGTTATGAAAATGGAAAGGAAAAAGTGGTCAATTTGGAACTTAAATAGAAAAAGGCAGAAGTGAAGCCTTATGTCCCTCTTATTCCTTTCTTAGGGAGGTTGAAGCAGCAAAAGCACGACCCCTAGTTCTCCAAATTTTTTTATGTTTTCAAAAAGTTGCATATCAACATCCCTTTTATGGATGTGCTTGAGTAAATGCCCTCCTATGCGAAGTTGATGAAGGAGATCCTCTCGAAATAGAGGAAATTGGTTGACCATGAGACTGTGATGCTTACTGAGGAGTGTACAACGATTTTACAAAATAAGTTGCATACTAAGCTCAAAGATCCTGTTAGTTTCACAATTCCTTGTATTATAGGGAACTACTATTTTGACAAGGCCCTTTGTGACCTTGGCACCAGCACAAACCTCATGACTCTATCCATCTTTAAGAAATTAGGGTTAGGAGAGCGCAAATAGACTATGGTATCACTATAGCTGGTTGATAGGAGTATTAAATACCCTAAAGGGATTATAGAAGATGTGCTAGTTAAGATAGGCAAATTTATTTTCCCTATAGACTTTATTGTCTTGGAGATGGAGGAAGATAGGGAAGTTCCATTGATCTTAGGCAGGCTACTCTTAGCTACTAGTAAAGCTCTGATAGATGTTGAAGAGGGAAAGTTGACACTCCAAGCTATGGATGAGCAAGTGACCTTTAATGTGTTCAAGGAAATGAAGCAACCAGGTGATAGTGGTTATTGCTACACCATTGATGTGGTCGACCAGTTAGTTCGAGAAATGAAAGAAGAGGAGATTGGACTAAATGGTTATCAGCATTTGGTTCTATTGGAAGATTGGGGTAATGATGAGGAGGAAGATAATGAGGATGGTGAGGAGATTGAAAGTGATGAATTGGTTGAGTTAGTGGCAAAAATTTGGTGAAGACCACTAAGATTTGAAGAATTAGGATTAAGTATGGCTAAGATGGTCCCATCCATTCAAGAACCACCATCGCTTGAACTTAAGCAACTTCTTGCTCATATGAAGTATGTGTTCTTAGGAGAAGATGAAACACTCCCTATTATCATTTTAGTAGAGTTGTCACAAGAAAATGAAGAAAGGTTGATGGAAGTCATAAAAGAACACAAGGAAGCCATTAAGTGGACAATAGCTGACATTCAAGGGATTCATCCACTTATCTACATACATCGGATTCTTTTTAAAGCCGAGTGTAAGCCATTGGTTCAACTACAACGCCGACTCAATCCTACTTTAAAGGAAGTAGTGAAGAAGGTAGTCTTAAAACTCCTTGATGCTATGATTATCTACCTAATCTCGGATAGTAAGTAGGTGAGTCTAGTATAGATGGTGCCAAAGAAGGGAGGAATGACAGTGGTGGAGAATGAGAAGAACGAGTTAATACTTACCTAAATGGTAACAAGATGTAAGGTTTGCATTGATTATTGGAAGTTGAATGATGCAACCCAAAAAGGATCATTTCCTACGACCTTTCATTGACCAAATGCTTGAGAGGTTGGTAAGGCATGCATATTATTGTTTTCTTGAACGTTATTCAGGGTATAACCAAATACACATTGCTCCTAAGGATTAGGAGAAGACGACCATCACTTATCCTTATGGAACATTTGCATTTAAGCAAATGCCTTTTAGCCTATGCAATGCACCAGCCACTTTCTAGAGATGTGTAATGGAAATCTTCTCAAACATGATTAAGAAAGATATTGAAGTTTTCATGGATGACTTTTTTGTATTTGGTTCTTCCTTTGAGAATTGTCTTAGGAATTTATCATTTGTGCTTCAGCATTGTAAAGACATGTACCTGACCTTGAATTGAGAGAAATGTCACTTTATGGTGCAAGAAGGAATTGCATTGAGCCATAAGATTTCTCATAAAGAAATCGAAGTGGATAAGGCGAAGGTTGAAGTGATATCAAAGTTACCTCCACTAGTGAATGTAAAGGGGATACAAAGTTTCTTAGGACATGCAGGATTCTACAGGAGGTTTATTCGTGACTTCTCAAAGATCACAAAACCTTTATGTAATTCGTTGGAAAAAGAAACTCCATTTGTGTTTAATGAGAAGTGCCTTCAAGCATTTGAGCTACTAAAGGAGAAATTGACCACCATACTAGTAATTGTAACACTTGATTGGGAATTGCCTTTTGAACTCATGTGTGATGCTAGTGATATAGCAATGGGTGCTGTGTTAGGTTAGTGAAGGGATAGAGTGTTCCAAGAAATTTATTAGGCAAGCAAGATGCTCAATGACGCCTAGCATAATTATGCCACTATGAAGAAGGAGCTACTTACTGTAGTATTTGCTTATGATAAGTTTAGATCGTACCTCGTAGGGTCTAAGGTGATTGTTTATATTGACCACTTAGCATTGAAGTACTTATTGGCAAAGGCAAATGCGAAGCTAAGGCTAATTAGGTGGATTTTACTTCTATAAGAGTTTGATGTTGAGATTTGAGAGAAAAAGGGGCACGGAAAATTTTGTAGTTGATCATCTTTTAAGGATTGTAGATGAAAAGAACAAGTTGCATATCAATGAAGCATTCCTTGATGAGCACTTATATTTGGCCTCATTGACAAATCTACCATGGTATGCCGATATTGTCAACTATTTGGTCAGTGGCATATTGCCCTAAGGGATCTCTTATCACCAAAAGAAGAAATTCTTGTCTAATGTTACTTCTGGGATGAGCTACACCTTTTTAAGAGTTGTGCTGGCCAAGTAATTAGGCGATGTGTTCTTAAGTGTAAACAAGTTGATATTCTTCATCATTGCCTCTCTCGAGAGGTTGGTGGTCATTTTAGTGTTGAAAGGACTGTAGCTAAGGTTTTATAGTGTGGCTTTTACTAGCCAACCCTTTTTAGGGATTATAGGACATTTGTTTTGGCTTATGCTCAATGTTAGTGAATTAGAAACATTTCAAGGAGACATGAGATGCCACAAAATAGAGTCCTAGTGATTGAGTCATTCAATGTGTAGGGGATTGATTTCATGGAACAATTCCCTACATCTTTTTCAAACAAGTACATCTTGGTGGCTGTTGACTATGTGTCAAAATGGGTCGAAGTTATTACTCTCCTAACAAATGATTCCTGAGGTGTATTGAAGTTCTAGAAAAAAAAAAAAAAACCATCTTCACTAGGTGTGGGACACTATGCGTTATCATTAGTAATGGGGGTACTCATTTTTATAATAAGCCATTTGATAACTTGCTTGCTAAGTATGGAGTGAAACACAAGGTCGCAGCACCTTATGACCCCCAAATAAGTCGTCAAGTTGAGCATTCTAACTGGGAGTTAAAGCAAATCTTAGAGAAAATAGTCAATGATTCTCATAAGGATTGGTTGCTTAAGCTCGATAATGCTCTTTAAGCATATAAGGTTGCTTATAAGAATCCAATCGAAATGTCCCCATATAGAATGGTTTTTGGTAAAGTGTATCACCTTTTAGTGGAGTTGGAGCATAAGGCTTACTAGACTATAAAATTTTTGAACTTTGATAGAGATGTTATAAGGAGCCATTAGTTACTTTAACTAAATAAGTTAGAGGATTTTTGGAATGTGGCATTTGAAAATGCTAGGATTTATAAAGAAAAGACCAAAAGGTGGCATGATAAGAACATTCCTCATTGAGAGTACAAGTTGGACAAAAAGCATTGAGGTACAACTCTTGACTGAAGTTGTTTCTTAGAAAATTGAAGTTTAGGTGGTTAAGACCATTTAAGGTAACCAAGGTTTTTCTCTATGGAGTTGTTGAGATAAAAGGGGATATAGGTGTCCCATTTCAAGTCAAAGGGCACTTGCTAAAACATTACTTTAAGGGGGGAAATTTTGGTGAGCAACACCAGGTCATAGGTTTGAGTGACGCAGCTTAAGCAAAAAAGGAAGTCAAATTGAAGACTTTAAACCAAGTGCTCAGTCGAAGGTAACCCATTATCTCTTTACTTTTGTTTCATTGCTGTTTTTATTGTGTGATGTCTTTCGTGTCTTTGATCTCTTTATTGAGTATGTAGGCTATAGGATTTTGTTTGGCTGAGAATGACAAGATCATGTTTAAAGTAGGTAAGGTAATTTAACCAACGAGTCACTCATCATTGTAGGGGAGTCCCATTTCTTACTCTTCTTTATGCTTTTGTTTTGTTTAACAATGAGGACATCGTTTGTCCTAGAGTTGGGGGTGAGATATATGTTCTAAAGTTGAGGTGATAGAGTTGAATTGAAGTGTGATATATCTTGATGTTGGTTAGCTGTTATACTTTTGGTCCGTATGAGTTGTTATTGGATAATCTTACACTTGAATTAACATTGTTATATGAAATACTATTTTATTGTACATACACATTTAAAATCAATTTTCATTTTTATAGAAAGGCAACTTTTGGGTTAAATTTTTTTTTTTTTTATATTTACACTTAATTATATTTGATCACTTATGAACTTTTAATACTTGACTAGAGTTGAATTGTGAAATCTATGTTAGATTTAGTTACATGTTATTTAAACTTTGATTTGAGACTTGAAATTAGGATAATATCACGAGTTAGGAGTTAGTTGCTTGTATTTTTAAGCTTATTTTGATGTATACTCATCCCTTAAAAATTTTTAAAGCCTTATACTTCATAGTAAATGAACAATTGAAACTTGTCTCTTGAAAATCTCTTGAAAAATAAAAAATAGTTTGAGGTAAAAAAAAAAAAAGTAGTAAATAAATTAGATGTGTTGACAAGGATCAATCTTAGTCCTTTAAAAGAGCAAGATTATTTTCCATTGCCAATATAAGGATAAGTTGGTTTGTTTTTGCCTGGGTCTATCAAAAGAGCAAGGTTTGAATTCCACTACCAATGGACTTAATTAAAATAATTGTGCTCAAGTAAATAATGGAGTAAGTGGATGGTTTGAAGGGGAGTCATAATGCCTAGTAGCTTAAGGTTGTTTGGCTTGGAACATACTGACCGATGAAACTGCTCCATCTAAAAGAAAAAAAAAAAATCCTCCAATGAAAGTCAATACTAAGGGGATGATTAGAGGATAGGTAGATATAATATGTAATTATCTTGAATTATGATGCTTGGAGAGTGAAAGAGGGGAGTGTATATATGTTAGTTAAGTGTATAAAGTACAGGGTGAATCTCTCTTAATTAGTTAATATTATATCGGATTTCAAGTTTCTAAATTTATGTTTAAATGATATGGTAAAATTTTATCTCATATAGGTTAATTGTTGAACTCCAGTATTGTAGTGTTCCCAATGCATTTAAGATGGGATCAAATAAATGTGCGTAATTGAAAGTAGTAAGAACTTGAATTTGATTAAATCGAATGCAAAATTGGTAAAAGAGATACTTGTCCGGAGCTTTGAATAGAAAATATGTGTAATTTATAGTTGATTTTCCATGTAACAAAGTAATCAGTATACTGATACTTGTTTTCAATTATTTTTGTTGATTTATACTTTACTTGAGGACAAGCAAAAGTTTAAGTTAAGGATAATAAATAATTTTGTATTTTTACACACTTATTTTCTTTTAAATTTTACAATTTTGTATAACTTATAGTGTTTTTATTATTTTATTAACAAAAAATTTAAGTTACACATGAGTTGAGTCAATACAATAAATTAGTGAAAAGAAAATGATTTTAAATTTGAGCTTAAATGGTTTTTATTACACAAATCTATTTTAATCCTAATTATAAAATATTTTAATGTTTATATTTTTATATTTGTAATAGAAAAAATATGCTGATTCAGAAAATATATACAAAATCCATTATGAGGATAAAAATATACGAAAGGGAAAGCTCGGGAAGCGCTCACAGTCCGAAGCAAAAAGTGGGAGACATGAACTAAGAAGGATAAAAATCCTTCACGTTGGAATGCAAAGCTAATTTGCATTTATAATTTTTTTTGGAGGCATCTCCATGGTCATCACAAGAATTCACTTCCAGAGAAATGCTTTTCAACATTTCAATTCTCCATTTGCAAAAGGGCCCACATGTTTAACTAATAGTCATCTGCAACTGAAATTCATGCATGGAAAGAAGATACAAACATCTTTCTTCGGTACCCTCATCCTATTTATGATGTCATAAGTTGAAGACCAATTGAGATTTTTGCATTGCTTAACTACAGAGACTTTCAGGTGACAGTACGATTTCTTTGCAAATCACATGTATGGGTGGCTTCATCCTTCGTTGAAAAATGCTTCATGACCCATTCCCTCATCAGGAAATTGCAGTACGCAATACAAACTTTGGAAATCATGTGTCAGAAAATATTGGAAAGAAAAACCAAAGAGATAAGTATAAATGGAGGGTTTTTTACGGAGAGGAGTTTTATGGAGAGTTTCAGAGAGAGTTGAGAGAGCTTCATATGGCAACTTACAGTGAGATTCGGAGACTTACGGCAATAGAACATGAATTTGCGCTCCAAAAATTTATTCGAGTTCTTCTATTCATTTGATCTAAATATATTGCCATGTTTCTTGATTTCTCTTATATAACTTTTATAATTACTATGAACCAAATTTATATTATGGGATTTTGATGTCCTTGATGGTTTAATTAATATATGGTCTTACTATATGTTATTGTTTAATTAATTGCAATTTTTAATTATTTCATTTTCATGATTCATGATTTTATTGTTTGGTTAAAGATACTTTTGTGAATAGAATGTGAAAAACTCAAAAAGGAATGGATTATTCATATGAGATCAAACTAAAATTAATTTAATTATTGTCATAAACATATACTCTTTAGATTAATTTTAGGATTCACATATGTGATACGATTAATATTAATCTTTATGACATAGAAATACGCATAAATTTTAATATTAATTAGAGTAGTAATATTTGTGACATAAATTTACTATTTAACTGAAAATTATAGATAAATTACTCGAAATAGACATTTCTGCTATAGTTAGGGCAATAGTGACTTAAAAAGAAAGTGAGTCCTTGTGAATTTAATTAAAACTAATTAATTAATCTTAGCATATTTTAGAAATATATGTTAATTGATTGGATGATAGTGTAGTTGAAATCTTATGTAATTGACTTGGTAAATTTCTCCTTTTGTTACTTTTCTGTTTGAATTAAGTTAATTTTTTTTTTAAATTTTAATCTGTTTAAACATCTCATTTTAATTGCTTAGTTACGGTGGGAGTTGATATAATCTAATAATTAGTTTTCAGTCCTTATGGATATGACTTGGGCTTATAAGTTCTTTTATTATTGCATACATGATCTAGTATACTTAATGATATAAATTGTACTTTTTAATGTTCACGCGTATCAGATAATCAAACATAAGTTAAGAAATTGGAGTATGGGAGATATTGTTTTTCAATGTACAACTTTATTTGATAATGATGGTATTGTTTTAAAGTAGATAAGTTTTGTAAATGTGTATTATCACTTTACAATTGTATTTTAATCATATAATATGACATATCAAATGAATTCATATGAATGACAAATCAGATTGCAAATTTAAAGAATGCTTTACCATTACAATAGAATAACATCTTTTTACATAGTTTTATTAGTGTTTTATCATTTGAGACATCTTATTTTATTATTTGTATTTCATAGAATTAATGCCTATGCATCCATCTACATTTACCTCATCAAGATTTATGTCGGTTATATTTTATCTTATGAATCGATAACATCCCAAGACCTAAGATGTTACAATATGCCACGTGTCCTTGTAGCTTATCGATATGTCAAGCATCCTACATATCAACTTGTTAAAATATCTTCATATATTTTCATAACAACCACCAATAACATTTATATACTCTAAATCCATGATTCAAGAATGTTTTCTAAAATCTAAATCCACTAATAATTTGAATAGTCAAAATCCTCAAATTTCTTTATTCCAAAAGTAAGAATTATTGAGCTTTTATTCAACAATATTCATTCAAAAAGAAAAGAACTTATTCTAGATACTTCTTCTCACAAGTCTCAACCAATAACAACAATCTGGAGACTCTGACCTAAAGAAGTCTTAAGTGATTTCTAATGACCCAATCATAAAAATTCAGTTGCTAAATGTAGAGAAGAACTATCATGGTTAGTCATTGATGTTGGAAGACAAGAAGATTCTCCTCAGATGAAGCATACCTTGCAAGATGGCTTTATTAAAATAAATGTGGATGGTTCCTTTGATCGTTCTAGTAGACAAGCCAGTGTTGGTGTTGTATGTAGGAGTTTAGAATTTGACCTTATAGCTGTAATTTTAGTCTCCTTTTTGGCTAATTTAGTTGATTTGGTTGAGGCATTAGTAGTTTAGGAAGGCTTGCTTTTAGCAAAGGCGAGAGGATGGATGAAGATATAAGTTGAGATGGATTCTAAGATTGTTTTCGACTTGATCAACAATTTTTCCTCTTATGCTTGGAGTTGGCTCCATATCTTAAAAGACATTTAGTTTCTTTCTTCTAGCTTTCATATTTGTTCTTTTTGTCTAACTCACCGAGAGGCTAATTTATGTGCTAATTGGATAGCATCTTTAGGAAAGTCGGAGATGAGTTGCTGTTTTTAGGTTAAATAACCCCCATCCCATCTTATGTTTTTACTTGATAAGGATAGGGACTGTGTATCTTTGAATTCTTCAAGTTAATAAAATTCCTTTCTTTGTTTTAAAAAAAAAAATGAAAAAGTCTTATTCTCAAATTTTAGAAAGAACGATACAACTAAGCTAGGTAGAACCACTCCCATCATCATAATAATAATTATAATATCTTGTTGCATCCTCATAAAACTCATAATCACCATAGTAGTGATCTTCGTAATCTCCATAACCTATACCTGAAACCAAAAATAGAAATTCCTCGAATGGTGAGTAGAGCCTAATATAAGATATACAACTATATGCACATGATGAAACGTGACACATTTAAGAACATGCATTTTAGTAACTACATGCAACGACAATAGGTTTTTATCTTATATTTAGTCCAACAGCCAACACAGTTCCAACATCCTAGAACTTGGAGTAACTAATGACTTTAGTAAACAAATATATGTTGATGTTTAGTCCTCCCCAACAACTTATGAGCTAAGGATCACGTAAATCTATTTAGACCATTTTAAAGTAAGACTCCATTCAGGACAACATCACATTAAGATCATTGGGTTGCTACCTTAAAGTCATTGGTCCTCTTGGTCCATTGGGCTTAGTCGCGTACATGCAACATACATTAGATTTAATTCTAATAATTATTAAGTCCATTTAATGTATGATACTCTTATAAGCAGAAACATCACATAATATCATGTACCTTACTCAAAGGTTGCTCAGACCTAAAATCAACCACCTCACAATATGTAAACATGAAAAATGTCTCTACTTAGTCTCAATTACTTAATCCATCAGTGCCTTCTACACCTAACAACGTAACTGTTTTCACTTACAACTTAAGTCACTATAAGAACCTAAGATCAAGATGATGAAAGATTGTTTTGATAGTCATTTTGATTGAAGATTCCAAAGATATGATAGAAGGGTTTAGGAAACAAGGCTTAGTAACAACTGATAAATAAGGGAAAAACTTCCTGTGTGCATTGATCAAGATGATGAAGGTGTTTGGAGGCTTAGGTGCAATCTGTAGATCTGCGGACTACAACGTACGGTTATCCCCCTAATTTAACCCATATTCGAACTCCCTTAGAATTCACCACTTCCAAAACTTCTCTTAAATTAAAATCAAACATCAAAATGAAACATCTATACTCCATTAATCCATCTAACAGTATGAAAATGTCTCCAAATCCAATGTAATACTGCAACCATCAAAGATTAGCTTACCTTTGGGACATAAAACCCCATACCATACTTGGATTCTTGACGCTTTAAACCACCAAATCACAATCTACAACCTATTTTTCCACCGAACCCTAGGAAAAAACAAATTCCTTAGATTTACCTTAGGAAGACATAACAAAATTTAGATTTTGCATGACTAACCTTAATTTAAATCTTGCAGAGATAATCAATACTCTTGATTGTTGGACGAATTGTGCAAGAACCCTATTTAAAAGTGCTACACATAAAGAGCAAGGCGAAAATAGGGGAAAAAAAAAGACTATTACTTGTAGTCTTTATTTATATAGTAGGGTTTTTAAGATTTTTATGTCATTCCCAATATACCTGTGACTTAACTTATTTTTAACTAGCCTTTACCATCACCTTATATTTATTTAATTATTTTCAGTTAACTAGGTCTTATAGAATCCTTTCTTTAGCAATTGTTTTGCTCTTTTTAGATCTTATATAATTTATTCTATTTATATTATTTCAAACTTAAAAACTCATCTACAACTTGATATAAAATGGGTTTTATGACTTTCTCAATAGGTTAAGGAACATTTAAATTGCACATAATAATTTGGCTAATTGGTATGTTTTGTAATGCCTTAAAAGAGGGCTTAGTTAGATTGCTTAAAAACTTACACATCACGTATGCAACTATGATATAAAGACCACCTTACAAGTTAGAGGTTGTAAGACTTTAACTAGCAGGTTTCTCATCATATTTAATCTTTTTTCATATATTTACTTAACTATATATATATAGTTATAAGTGATCCAATGATCTATAGTCTACCTAAATCGTAGATAGATAGAATCACCTATCAAATAATAAGAAAGAGTATCTAAATTTCGACAATCGTAAAGCTACTAAATACTTTAAAAGTTTAATTTGATTATCCTATTTGCTTTTCTAAACTTATCCTTCTGCTTTCTCAGTCCAGTGAAGTACTTTGCACTTAAATTCTAGCCTAGCCCTAGCTTTGTAAGAGCTATAAGAGAAACTATTGGGGAGTAAGCTGCATCTAACTTAGTGTTGAACCAATAGGCTTTTGTGTGTGATTTTGATGAGAAAAAAACCATGCAAGTTATGTTAAATTAATCATTGATTATAAACAAAACCTTGCATGATATCTTTATAATATAACTTAATTATATTGAGTTTGAAATTTTTGAAAGAAGTAAAAGGGAACAAAACTATTTGCTCTATCTTAGTGAATGTTGTTCAGCTGTTCTAGTGTGAACCATTTGGCTGGTTATCCTTGGACCATCTGGTTGGTTGCTGTAGATTAGTAGTAGGTAATGGACTATGCGACTGGTTATCCTTGGACCGTTCAATTGGTTGTTGCAGATCAGTAGCAGGTGATGAACTGTACAGCTGGTTATCCTTAGACCATCTGGCTGGTTGTTGCAGGTTAGTGAGCTATGTTGGACCATGCGACTAGTGACTTGAAGACCGTTTAAATGACGACCCTATTTGAATGAATCATCCTGTTGGTCCCATTTGAATCATTCAGCTGGTTTATACAGAAAAGAGCCGTTACAGAGCATTAAATCAAGAGAGAAGTGGACCAATGGTTGGATTTTCTTAAGAGGCTATAAATTCAAATTGTTGGGTAATTGAAAGATAAGAAATAAAGCTAGAAATCTGCAATTATTCCTTTTGTTCACTTGCCCCTTGTCTTGTGTACTTAATTTGATAAATCATTTGTGAAACCTTAGTATAGTGTAAAGTGATTTATACTTGCAAGAACTTTCAGAGAGTGTATTATACTTGAGATTGAGTTTGTTTTGAGAGTTGTTGTAATTGAGAATCTTATAAAATCAAGATTAGGTGAGTTGTGAGTGTGAAACTTGTATAATCAAGTTTGTGGATGTGTAGATTTTGGAGTTTGAATTGAGAAATTAATAAAGTGGTGTGAAGTCCTTGGTTGGAGGCATTGTGTGTTCATGGAAAGTAGGTAGTGGTCCGAACTCCACGTTAAATCCGAGCTTTATTTTTTCTATCCTTATCTCTTTTATTTTCCGTACTTATTATTATTTTATCACTATCTTGATTATACTCATTGTTGCTTTATTGTTTCAATAATGCATTTAGTTGCTTAAATTAAGAAATTGGTATGAAATTAAAATTTGGGCATTGAACTCAATTCATCATTACCCCTCGCTTTCAAGTTCCTAGTGTAGTTTTTCATTTGGTATCAGAGCGAGGTCTTTAAATTTATTGCTTAACCGCATTTAGAGTAAAGATCATGGCATTGAATACACTAGGCTTCATGGAAGGGTAAGCTATAAATAGACCATCACTCTTGATTGAGAATGATTTTCTTGATTGGAAATATAGGGTGATCATATTCTTAAAAGCACAAAATAGATTGTTATGGTAAGTAGTTGATAAAGGACCATTTAAGATAGAAGGTAAGGAAGAAAGAAATTATACTGAAAATGATTGGAAATTACTTGATTTAAATGAAATAGCTATGAATATCTTACATTGTACCATCAATGAACATGACTTTAATAAAGTTTGTACATGCAAGAGTGCTAAGGAAATTTAGAAAGAATTAAAAAGCACATATGAAGGAACTAGCCATGGTAAGGACACAAAGATAAGCTTGCTTTATGGCCAATTTGAAAATTTTAAGATGATTCCTAACAAAACAATTGGTAAGATGCATAATAGGTTCATTAACATAATTAACCATTTAAATATTCTTGGTAAATCATTTACTAATCTTGAAATCAATTCTAAAATCCTTAGGTCTTTACTGAAGGATTGGGAAGCCAAGAGAATTGCAATTGAGAAAGCTTATGATCTTAATACAATGTCAAAGGAGCAACTTCTCGGAACTCTTAAGAGTCATGAGATGATTAAGAGGCAAGGAGAAGAGTCTAAAAAAAAAAAAAAATTGCTTTGAAAGCAACTGGGGAGAGCTTAAGTAGCAATGAAAGTGAGGACGATGATGATGTGGCCACAATCATGAGAAATTTCAAAAAGTTCATGAAGTTCAATAGGAAATTAGCGAAAGATAAGGATGAAAACATATTTTGATCAAGAAAGGAGAAGAAGGAAATAATCAAGTGCTATAATTGTAAAAAACTGGATCACATTTAATAATATTGCCTAGATATTAAAAAAGCCGAGAAAAGAGCAAGGAAAAAGGCTATGATGGCAACTTAGAGTGATAGTGATTTAAGAGACTTAGAGGGAGACATGTGCTTTATGGTAATGGATAATGAGGTAAGCTCTACTTCAAATGACTCTTCATTTGATGAGTTCAAAAATATGTATAATGAGTTACTTAATGAATTTATTAAGGTTCAAAAGAAAAATAAAATGATGAAACAAATGATGATTGAAATAGGAAGTGAACTTGATGTGTTTAGAAATGAATACAATAAAGTAAATGATGCTAAAGAAAGTTTATAGGAGGACAATGAGTACTTAAGATTAGAAATTGATAAATTAAATAGAAATAATGAAGAATTGAATCTTAAGAATGAGAATTTAACTAAAGAAAATGATCAATTAAAAGAGAAGTGTAATTCTCTTGAAGCAAAAGTTGAAAACATGAAAAGTGAAGATGCTATGGTAGATAGGCTAAGAGAGCTTCAAATTGAAAATGCTATCTTAAAGTCTAACCTAGATAATTCAAAACAAAAGTTTGCTAAGTTTGTGAATGGAGAAAAGAATTTAGATAAGCTCCTTGGCTCTTAAAAGTAAGGATTGAACAAAACTGGAATTGGCTATAGTAGGAATATATTTACAAGTCTTACAAAAGTTACTTTGTAAAAGCAACACCTAAGACTTGTAACCATTACGGTAGATATGGTCATATTGCTCATACATGTGCAATACGTTGTAGTATCAATTTGAATCATAAAGGTAAAATGGTTTGGGTTCTAAAAGGATAAGGATATATTACTGCAACTAACCATAAATGACCTAAACTCACATGGGTACCAAAGAAGCAATTACAAGTTTTTGTAGGAACTTTAAGTGAAAACAACTCAAGAAACTCAAATGGAGAATGCTCGAAGAAAATTTGGAATGCCTTTAATATAGTATTTGATTTAAGAAACTCGTTCAAGTAGTTTCTATAGAATAACTAATATATTTTATGTATACTTGAAATTCTCTATACTTATTAGGTTTTCTTGTGCACATTTTTGCTATATCTTGATCTTCATGTCAAATATGTGTTCACGCGTATTTAAATGTGCTAATATCTCATGCTTAAATGGTTGATTCAATGCATTTATGAAACTATATAAATTTAATCTCTCCTCAACCACATTTGAGCTTTCATGAGCATTTGGGAACTCACTTAGCGTTTTTGTAATTAATTGCTTTCCAAGCCTTGCTTATACTCTCACCATGTTATAATACGCATTTAAATTTTGCTTGGAATGGATAATTGCAAATATCATACATTTTGTACACATTTAAAGTTACTCATGTATATTTAAGATCATATGCGCACAATTTTGCCATGCTTCGCTTTATACACTCAAAACCGGTTCCCACATGTTTCATTTTGTCCATAAATTATGGTTGAATGATTGATTTGGCTTTTTTTTTTTGTGTGAATTTGACTCCCTTAGATCTAAATTAAGTTCTTATTAATGGTTGAAAAGTCACATAATCATTTTGCTCATTTGCATACTATGTGTTTTAATCATGCTATTTTTGTGCCTATAGACACTATTAAAACTTGCTTAAAGTACCAACTTGTCATGAACTTAACTTAGTGTACATATTTGTCATTGGGCTTAATTTGTGCTCAAAGTAGCTGATTTTGATAATCTCAAGTAGTGTTTTTGGATAAAATGTCTTTCCCTTTAAATCAAATGGCTTAGAACAAAATATTAGGTCTTAAGAACATGCTTAATGGGCTTCTTGCATAAATTTCATTATTTGATATGTTTTGTACACAATTGATTTCATACTTACTTGTCGAAGTTCTTTTATGCACATCCTTATCATTTCATGAATTCTAAGTTAAATGAAGGCTCTTACATGCTTATTTTAACTTATAAGATGTGTTTAAATGATTACATTTACTTCATTATCGATTGATGTGTTTTTGGTACCCTTAAACCTCTAAAAACTAGGCTAAAGCTAAACATTTAAAACATCTTATTTTAATCTAGCTTAAAATGCGATGTTGTAATTATCAAACATGCTTCATCTGAGCTTATATAATCTATTGGGATAAGATTTGTTTGAATGTTATAAAAAGTCCATGAGCTAAGTGGAAATTTCAAGTGGCTAATACAATCTATATGCAACCAGGTGAAGAGTTCAATCATACCATCCGAATGGTTGCTACAAAATTGGCATACCCAAATGTTTTTTGTTTGTATATAGACTTGAACTCTAGCCATCCTTTGTTCTGTTATATAGCTTATATATGTTGTCTATTGGTCCTTAAGATCATTTGTAGTTATCTCTCTTTGATTGTATACTGGATCTAGATTTTAGCTACTGGCCTTTTGTTAGAATACCTATATGTGTTTATGATATCTCTTGTGAACTTTGGCTGCTCGAATATGTGAAATATCTTGTTACAATGAGAAATTGGCTGCTATTTTAAGAATGATTGTGCATTATATTTGTTGCGAACCGTAACTAGGAGTAGACAAGGTCAGTCATTGAATAGGTCTAAGCTTGTAGAAAGCTTGAAAAGAGTTAATGGGGAAAGGTATGAAAGGGTGAAAGCATAGGATGAAAATAGTAAGCAAGACTTACGAATAGCTTTAGAGGATATGACATACCAATAGAACTTCCGAGGACTCACGGCACAATTCGATGTGATGCACAAATTGGTCAATGAGGTTACTCACCACTTAACCTCGCTTAAGGGAAAGGATAAGAGTGATGCCAATAGTAAACAACAATGTTTACGCAGGGAAGAAGGTACTCAAAAGTGTATTGAAGATTATCTGATCTGTTACAACTACAAGTATAAGGATATTTATACTTGCAAATTAGGGTAACTTGCCCAAAAGGGAAAAGACAAAAAGGACATTTCCTAAAGGGGGCAATGTACATGTTATAAATGGGTAAAAATGAATATACAAGGAAAATAATCATTAGTGTTACAGATTTTACATGTGATACTGTATACATGGCGATTGGGACAAAAAGTACGGACAAATGAGCTTGTCCGAGCAAGGATAACTTAATCAATCCGGATTCTCTCTCTCTCGACTTCTCGGTAAAGATGATGTTGAGTGATTGTACGGCTTGGCACTGGAGAGTATTCATCTATTCGGCAAACCACAGAATAATGGGCTATCATATGGCATGGCATTAAAGATGACTCGACAGGGAATACTTAGTTTTGGTAGGGGTTGGTTGGAACATAAGGATTCGACGTACCAACCCCTCTAGTCCTCAGGTTCGATTGCGAGTCAGGGATCCTATAGCTTGATTCCCATAATTTCCTTCAGGTTATTTTGGATTTGGAATCAAATCCGAATGGTGTTCACTCAATCCTCCATTAAGGTGATATAGGTTGAGGTCGACGATGTTAAAGGCATCAAAAACCCCATAGTCCTCAGGTAGCTCCAACTTGTAGGCGTTGTCACTAATTTTCTAGAGGACTTTAAAAGGTCTATCCGCCCTTACAAATAGCTTGTTCTTCCTTTTGTTTAGGAACTACTCCTTATTGAGGTATAGCCATACCAAGTCTCCTAGTTGAAACTGTTGGCCGACCGACCTTTGGTCTTTTCATACATTCTCCTAGTAGTTGAGCTGATGTGTTGAGTGACCTTATCATAGATGTGTTAGAGAGATTGTGCTTTAGTTGAGGCGTTAGGGTCCTCTTACGCAGGTGCTGGTACAAAGGCAAGGTTGAAGGGCAACTCGGGATTGAATCCATAGACCACCTTGAAGGGAGTCTTCTTAGTGGTGTCATGTACGGTTTGGTTATAGGCAAATTCAACCATTGGCAAGCAAACGTCCCAATCAACCATGTTTTTGCCTATTGCAGCTTTGAATAGTGATCCTAAAGTACGATTAACCACCATTGTTTGGCCGTCAGTTTGGGGGTGACATGAGGTACTGAAGAGCCAATTAGTTTCCAACTGACGCCATAGGGTTCTCTAGAAATTGCTCAAGAACTTTGGGTCTCTATCGGAGGCTAAACTTCTCGGCACATCGTGTATTTGCATAACCTCTTGTAAGAAAAGAGAAGCAATAGTCGAAGTGTTGTTAGTTTTAGTGCAGGGCACAAAGTGTTCCATCTTACTGAACCGATCTACGATGACCATTACAGAATCTTTTCTTTAGGTAGTTCTCAGCAATCCGAGAACGAAGTCCATACTTAGCTCAGTCTACGGTCTCGTTGGAATAAGTAGGGGCATTGCTTTCCCCTGTTCGGCTCGGTACTTGGCCTTTTTGCACATAACACAACCTTCGACCACTTGGTACACATCCCTTCACATTTTCGGCCAAAAGAATCAGCCATTTAATAGTTTACAAGTTCTTCTTTCTCTAAAGTGTCCAGAGAGTCCGCCACTGTGAACTTCTTTAATTAATAATTTTTGTAGGGAACAAGTCGGCATGCACAATTTCCCCCCCTCGAAACAGATAACCATTCTCCACATAATACTCATCCACTGTCCTCCCATCTATGCTTCGCAAAATTATTGGTCTAAAGTGTGGATTGTCGGAGTACTATTCTTTGATATTTGCAAAACTAAACAGTCTAGTTTGCAGTTCTGATAAGAGTGCATGCCTCTTCGAAAGAGTATCTATAACTACGTTGCTTTTTCCTTACTTGTATTTGATCATAAAATTGAATCTCTTAAGGAATTCAAGCCATCTTACCTGCCGCTTAGACAGTTTGGCCTAACTTCGAAGGTACTGTGGTGACTTGTGATCATTATATATGACAAATTCTCTTAGCAGTAGATAGTGGCACTACACTTGTAGTGCTTAGATTAGTGCTAAGAGTTTTTTGTCATATACGGAGTAATTTTACTAGGGTCCTTGGAGCTTCTCACTATAGAAGGCAATTGGTTGGCTTTCCTGCATTAGGACAATACCTATTCCAATGCTTGATGCATCGTACTTTAGCTTAAAAATTTTGTTGAAGTTGGGGAGCACTAACACTGGAGTAGAGGTCAACTTCTTCTTTACTTTGGCGAAACTCCTCTCCTCCCTTTCTCCCCATCAAAAGTTGGTGTTTTTCTTTGTCAATTTAGTAAGTGGTGTAGCGAGGGTACTGGAGTTCCTGATGAACCTCCGGTAAAATGAAGCCAATCCATGCAAACTTCTTACGTCAGCAGAAGTAACAGGGGTTAGCCATTTAACAATTACTCAGATCTTCTCATCATCGACTTACAAGCCTTCTCCACTGACTACATAGCCTAAGAATGCCACTTCATGTTAGCAAAAACAACATTTCTTTAGGTTATCGAATAATCACTTAGCACAGAGAATATCTAAGATTGCTCTAATGAGTTTATAGTGACTCGGCATGTCGGCACTATAGATCAAGATGTCGTCGAAGTACATTACGACACACTTCCCCATGAGATATCTCAGTACATTGTTCATAAGCCTCATGAAGGTGCTCGGGGCATTTGACAAGTCGAAGGGCATGCCTATCTACTTGTAAAGTCCATGTCGAGTTTTGAACGCAGTCTTTCACTTGTCTCTTGGCCTCGCACAGATTTGATGGTAGCTAGACTTGAGATTAATCTTGCTGAAAATTTTGGCTCCACTCAGTTCATCCAGCATATCTTCTAGCCTTAAGATTAGATACCTGTATTTAATTGTGATTTTGTTCACGGCTCAGCTGTTAACACACATCCATTAAGTTCCATCCTTCTTCGGCACTAGAAGTGCAGGTACAACACAAGGGCTAAGACTTTCTCTCACGTATCCTCTTTCCAGCAACTCATTTACTTGACATTGAATCTCAGAAGCCTGCTCAAGATTCATGTGATAAGCTGGCTTGTTCAACAGTGTAGTGCTGGGTATTAAGTTAATGTAGTGTTCTATGCTTTAGGTTGAGGGCAACCCTTTAGGCAACTATTTTAGGAACATGTTGGTATATTCATCTAATAGTTCCTTCACCTCCTGGGGTAATTTATCCCGCCCCTTCATTTCTAATAGTTGCCTGACAAAAAGGAGGGTTGGTTCATCAGCATTAATGGCCTCTTGAAGCTCGACTTTACTCATCACCAGAGCCTTCTTCGATCTGTGAGCAAGTTTCGTCTATAACTTGTAAACCTCTCTCGGCGGCATTGGATTCAGCATAATCTTCTGATCATCCTTCTTAAACATGTAGGTATTCCTATAACCATCGTAGATGACTCTCCTATCAAACAGCCATGGTTTTCTTAGCAACATGTAGGAAGCACACATGGGCAGTATGCCGCAAAGAATTTGATCAGAGTAATTTCCAATAGTGAACGGCAGTAGTACTTACCGAGTGACGTGTAATGCTCCCTTGTTACTTAACCATTGCAACTTGTACGACTTTGGATGTTCAATAGTTGGTAACCTCAATTTTAAGATGAGGTCGGCTAACGCTACATTAATGCAGCTCCCACTGTCTACGATGAGGGCATACGTCTGTTCATTCACCTTGCAGGTGATATGAAATAAGTTCTCTCTCTGCTCCTCCTCTCGTAAAGGCTCTACGCTTACAATGTGTTGGATAACCATGAGTAGCTAGGCTAAGTCCTCAGCATATACATCTTCCTTGATTGACTCTTTCTTGACATTCTCATTCTTAGTAGGAACCTCCTCCTCCTCCTCAGGTTCCTCATCTGTACTCTCTACGTCTAATTTCGGGGTGTCTCTCTTAATGACCATTGTCCTTCGGTTCGAGTACTAAGTAGCCATATGTTCGAACCCTTGGCACTTGAAGTATATGATCTGGCTGGTCTTTCTACTAGACCCTTGCCCCTTCCCATACATTTGGGTTGGTACTACATCTTTAGGTTAGCTTTTCTACTCGGCTTTGACATCTATCCTACTTCTTGGCTCGGTACTCAGTAGTATCCGATGACATGCTTGTCCGGGTTGGCTAGTTGGCACTCTGGTCGCTACTCAGCTTCTTCTTTGCCTCTCTACCTGCTGGGCAATCCTAATAGCTTCATCCATTATGTCAAATCATTAGAGTTCCACAATGTCTCAAATGTCAACCTAGTGACAAACCTTGAAATTGTTTTGGCAGGTGGTTCCTCCACTTTGCATTTTATCATAAGCATTTGGAATTCTCAAACATATTCATCAACAGTTTGGCCTATTTGTCTCAGCTCCTGAAGCCGTGTAAAAGTATGTTGGAGATATGTTTTCGGTACAAATCTATTTTTGAGCACCCTCTTCATCTCGGGCTAAGTATTAATCTCTCAGTATCCCTTTCTTCTTCTTGTGACTTGAAAATTCTTCCACCACATGGCGGTATATCCAGAAAATTCAACAACAAGAATGCTCACTTTCTCATAATCCTCATACTAGTAATAATTAAACACACTTTCTACCTTCTCTTCCTAATCTAAATACTTGTCAACATTCCCAAATCCATTAAAACTCAGAATCCGAAGCTTTACACAGTTGGATGCTCTAGGGACTCGTACATATTCCTCTTCAAAATACTCTTCTTCCTCTTCATCAAGCTCTCTCAAGTCTATCCTTCGCCTTACTTATTCACCAACTCCTCCACCTTGAAATGGTCGAGCTGGGTTCTTACCTCTAATAGATTGAGCAACTTGTGGAGTGTTTTACGTGGCCTCAATAGGTCGACAAGACAATGCATGAACATCTCGGGTTAGATCTACTAAGAGGTTGGCTACCTCATCGAGTCAGTGCTTCTCTTATTAGTGCTTCTAAGAGTTTCCTGAGACTGATACCCATGGTGGATAACTCCACTATCATCACTGGTACCAACATTCATATTTGGGTTTATCATTTTTCCTCACAAATTCAGAATTTAAATAAACACTTCAGAAAGTGAACAATTAATAACACTACAGTCAAATGAACTCAATAACTGACTCTATTTCATACAGGCAAAATAGAAATCTAACAAGAGTTAACTATAGTTCACACAAAACTTTCGCTTTGATACCAAAATGTTACGAATTGTAACTAAGAGTAGATAAGGCTAGTCGCTAAATGAGTTCAAGCTTGCAGAAAGCTTAAAAAGAGTTAATGGGAAAATGTACAAAAGGGTGAAAGCATAAGATGAAAATAGTAAGCAAAACTTACGAACAGCTCCAGAGGATATGATGTACCAATAGAACTTCCGAGGACTTACGGTAAAATTCGATGTGATGCACGAATTGGTCTAATGAGGTTACTCGCCACCTAACCTTGCTTAAGGAAAAGGATAAGAGTGATGCCGAGAGTAAACAACAGTGTTTACGTAGGGAAAAAGGTACTCAAAAGTTTATTGAAGATTATTTGATCTATTATAACTACAAGTACAAGAGTATTTATACCCACAAATCAGGGTAACATGCTTAAAAGGGAAAAGACAAAAAGGACATTTCCTAAAGGGGCCAATGTACATGTTATAAAGGGGTAAAAATGAATATACAAGGAAAATAATCATTGGTGCTATAGATTTTTACATGTGATACCGTATACATGGCAATGTGGCATTAGTGAGGTTATTAGAAGATGCGAACAAAAGTATAGACAAATGGGCTTATCCGAGCAAGGATGGCTTAATCAATCTAGATTCTCTCTCTCTTGACTTATCGGCAAAGATGATGCTGAGTGATTGTACGGCTTGCCACTAAAGAGTACTTATCTACTCGGCAAACCATAAAATAATGGGCTATCATATGGTACGGAATTAAAGGTGACTCGATAGGGAAGTACTCGGTTTTGACCGGGGTTAGTTGGAACATAAGGATTCAACGTACCAACCCCTCTAGTCCTTAGGCTCGACTGCGAGTTAGGGATCTCGTAGCTTCATTCCCATCAATATTGCTTGGTTATATTGGCTATTAAATTATGTTCCTTTAATGGTGGCATACCCTAAGGCTTAATTAGGGGTTATGCCAGATTTTTGACTTGCTTTTCTCTTCCTCTTCACTGCCTGGAATCTCATCTTTTTGATGAGGCCAAAGGGGGAGAAGAATTCAAGTCACTTAACTATTTTTTGTTTAAGTTTAGTGAAGGTGAAATCATAAAATTGAAGAGTCTGGTTGGTTAATAAGTGTCAAATTGAAACATGAAGTTGAATTGGCTATCCTCTAAAATGAAGATTAAATACTTTCAACTTACTCTTATATTGACTCTCTCATAAACATTCTCAAAGGAAATCTTTTATTACTAATGCCTTATTAAGGGGGAGTGTTAATTTGAGGGGGAGTATTATATTTAAGGGGAGTTTGTTTTGGAAAGTTTTATCCATATCAAAAAGGGAGAGATTGTTGAACTAATAGGCTTTTGTGTGTGATTTTGATGAGAACAAAACCATGTAAGTTATGTTAAATTAATCATTGATTTTGAACGAAACCTTGCATGATATCTTTGTAATATAACTTGATTACATTGAGTTTGAAATTCTTGAAAAAAGTAAAAGGGAATAGAACTATTTGTTGTATCTTAGTGTATGTTGTTCAGCCGTTTTGGTGTAAACCGTCCGGCTGGTTGCTGTAGATCAATAGTAGGTGATGGAATATGTGGCTAATTGTACTTGGACCGTCCGGTTGGTTGTTACAAATCAGTGGTAAGTAATGGATTGTGCGGTTGGTTGTCCCTAAACCGTTCAGCTGGTTGTTGTATGCTAGTGAGCTATGTTAAACCATGCGACTGGTGATCCTATTTGAATGAATCATTCGGCTAGTCCCACTTGAACTGTCTGGCCGGTCCCATACAGAAAGAGCCGTTATAGAGCATTAAATAAAGAAAGAAGTGGACCAACGATTGGATTTTCTTAAGAGGCTACAAATTCAAATTGTTGGGTAGTTGAAAGACAAGAAATAGAGCTAGAAATTTGCAATTATTCCTTTTGTTCACTTGCCCCTTGTCTTATGTACTTAATTTGATAAATCATTTGTGAAAAAGTGATTTATACTTGCAAGAACTTCCAGAGAGTGCACTATACTTAAGATTGAGTTTGTTTTGAGAGTTATTGTGATTGAGAATCTTGTAAAATCAAGATTAGGTGAGTTGTGAGTGTGAAACTTGTATAATCAAGTTTGTTTATGTGTAGATCTTAGAGCTTAGATTGAGAAATTAATAAAGTGGTGTGAAGTCTTCGATTGGAGCTATCGTGTGTCCATGGAGAGTAGGTAGCAGTCCGAACTCTATGTTAAATTCAGGCTTGATTTTCTCTATCCCTATCTCTTTAATTTTCCGCACTTATTATTGTTTCATTACTATCTTGATTATACTTATTGTTGCTTTATTGTTTCAATATTGTATTCATTTAGTTGCTTAAATTAAGAAATTGGTGTTAAATTAAAATTTAGGCATTGAACTCAATTCATACCGTCCCCCCGCCTCTCGAGTTCCTAATGTAGTTTTTCACTTAGCAAGTAACTTTTCTATTCTTTCAACAAGCAAATTCAAGCAGGTTAATTACACATGTATATGAAATGTAATAAGTATATGAAATGTATACATTATATACAACCTACCGATGATTGCATAAGGTATGGTTTTATGCCTACCATTGCTCGAGTTGGGAAGTGTTTAGGTATGCCAAGACCTGAGTTTCTACATTTAAACCTAATATAATTTCTCTTGGTAGACCTAAAGTAGCGGATACGGCTTGGTCTAAAGTAGAGAGCGGCACTTTCCAAAGCCAAGTAGATCCCAAAGGTCAAGGTAAGAACATATTGTATGAATATGTAGTGCAAATCAACAATAGCATAATCATATAACAATAAAATGGATTGATCATGCATGATCTTTGGCTTCATTACGTAGTGTTGATGCCCTTTTATTAATGCAAAAGGATGCAATGCATGACCGGTTTATTTACAGGTCGGATAGTTATTAGTCTAGTTTACAAGAGACTAACTAATATATATAGTAGACACTCTAGAGCCCTAATAACTAATGCAACAACCAATCTTGGTTTTGATATATTATCATTTCTTATCAAGCAATTGCAATCCAATATAAGCACATGCGAGAATTCCCAATCCCCTAAGCATAACAATTTTCATATATATATATATATATATATATATTTAAACAATACTCTACACTATAAGCAAATACAAGATAAGATAAGGGTTGGTATTCTCATTCAACTGTGGTATCTAGCAATCCTAGTAGCCTTCAGTTAAGTCGATCCTTGGGTTCACATCACTTGAAGATTATAACTAAAGTAAATAAGTAGCTTATTCTATACTATTTATTTGCTCATTCTCATCTTAGTTTTCTCGTTTTTCCTATTTTCATATTTTGGCCATAACTTCTTTGTCTTAAGTCCATTTTTAACATTTTTATATTTGATTTTCATCATTCATATTTTTATAGTCTTAAGTCCCTTTCTAAGTTTTTTGTCAAATGGTAAGGTCCATTTGGTCATATTAGATTCACAACTTTCAGATTGGGTCAATTATTCACGTTGGTCAAAGATTGAGAATTTGTCCTTAAGGGTTTTAGGCCAGTCAAGTTTTGAGCATTGGGCTTTTTTTTTGGTTTCTTAGGCTTCCTTTTATGGATTTTAAGATCCTAAGGTTTTCTATTAGGTCTTAGGTCACTTCCATTGGACAAATCGGGCATTTTTCACCTAATCCTTATGGTTACTTCAAGTTGGGCCTATAAAGGCCTTGTCAAATGTCTTATTGGATTCATTAGGCTTTTAATTCACATCATTAGTAAGTCATAGGGTTGATGGTTGGTTGGGCTTTTAGGGTTTCATCGGTTTAGTTTTGGGCTTAACCTTCATTTTAGGGCCTTTCACCTACTTCTTCGTACTCTTTTGGGCCATAAATCATTTTGAGCCTTTTAAATACTCCATTTTTATGAAGTGTTCATGTCTGGTCATCCTCTTTTATTATGCCACTAATTATGTGTTTAAGGTCAAAATCACCGTTTAAGCTTACTTAGGGTTTTAACGCAACATTAGCCTACTAAACATAGTTAATTAAGTGCTAATCCTAACTTATCATTAATTAACGATATCGTTAAGTTACTAAGCAAAAAGCTGTAGCTTGATCTTACTTCTATGTATGGTGTCCAAGGTGGTTTTGTAGGGGGTTTCACTTACTTCTCTTACAACTTATTGTTTTGGTAAGTGTTTAGTTACTCCTACTTAGTCATTTACAAAGAAAATTAGTGTTTGTCATCAAATGAGTGTTAAACACTATGGAAACATGCTCTAGTAGGGGTGGCAAGCTAGAGACTCCTAGTTTCTTGGGGTCTTCATCATCTAATTATTTCTATATTTAAGTATGCATTAAAGTTTACTCTAAACTAAGGAATCATGTACTAAGATTATTTTTAGTTTTTTACCCTATTCCTTACTACATTATCATGACATACTTACTTATAAGAATTTTAGCACCTAACAAGTAAGTTTACACTACAAATCTTAGGAAAAGTTAGTGTGATTTATCTCTTTGAAGCTTGAGAAAGTCGCCTCCTTTTTTCCTTTGGTTGTTGTCAGATTGAGAGTGGGTTTGGGTATGGGAGTATGTTGATAGTGTAAGAGGGGGCGAC